>CABEEJ010005638.1:0-13738 GCA_901482245.1 Timema douglasi | reverse complement strand
GGGGGTTAACACCCGGTAGAAGATGCATGGTCCATATACAGTGTGTATCAATAGCTCTATACCCCTAAGTTTCCTTTATAAATATAAAAGTAATGGACGTAATTTAGTGAAATTTGCTACGCACGTACCTTGAAGTATTAGAATAAAGATAGTATCATAACAAGTGTTTAAAGTGGGCGCCATTAGTACCAAGGCGTGCCTGCACACGCCTCTCCATGTTATTGAAAGTATTCACTAACAATTTGGGAGTCACAGCCTAATTTCCTTCAGAGTTTTTTCTCGCAGGTCCATGTGAGTCTGTGTCTTTTTTGCGATACACTTTCCCTTTCATCATGCTCCTTAGGAAGAAATCCGGTAGAGTAAGGTCAGGTGACCTCAGTGGCCAAAACTCCCTTAGAAATGGCATGATCTTCAAAGAAGGAAACAATTTCAGACATGCTGACATCGGAGGTTTGGTAGTTAGTAGCATCCTGCTGAAAATAGCCAGTACGGAGTTGTACGTCATCCAACTGATTCACAAACACATGTAAGCTGCGGTATCCACCGCTGGATGGAAGAAGATGGAGCCGCGACAAAGCACACCAACCCCCAGCTTTGTCGCCGTGAAGAGGTGTCTCATAGATGCGAGGATTCTTACTAGCCAACGTACGGGTATTCTGGGAATTGACGTACCCACTTAGATGGAACCACGTTTAGTCCAGTATTCCCGGGTGTGAGTTGACAAACTTCTGGAACCAATTACAGTAATTGAGTTTCTTCTGTTTGTCGGGAGGATTCATTTCATGCGTAACAGTAGTACAATATACATAGGACTTTGCTTGAGTGTCTTCTGTTTGTCGGGAGGATTCATTTCATGCGTAACAGTAATACAATATACATAGGACTTTGCTGTTTTGTGCTGCTCGTTGACATGTGCTTGTGGAAGTCCCCATCTCCTGTGACAGTCTACACGAGGCCAGCAGTCTGGTTTCAACTTCCTGCGCCGTTATTTCTGGCAGTTTCGGACGTCCGTCTTCATTGACATGCAACAGTTTATGATATTAATAAAGCGTGCGTTAGGGTTGACGGAGGTTTGACCAAATGGTTTGACATTGAAGAGGGTGTTAATCAAAGTTGTATCATATCCTCATAGTTTTTTAATGTACTCAGGGAAAAGTGTATAAAAGATGCTTGTGGATACATGGTTGGTGTACGAATGGACAATGTGAGTGTGAGAGTGCTGCTATATGCAGATGATGTCATATTAATGGCTGAGAATGAAAGTGACTTGCAGAATGCATCAAGGTGTGTGAATGTGGAGACAGGCAGAATGGATTTTCGTATAAATGTCTCCATAACAGGTGATAGATTTTGATATGGACGGATCAGGAAATGATCATCAGCTTAGTATAAATGGAAAACTGCTAGAACCAGTGAATAATTTTATTTATCTAGGAATAATATTATGTAAAAATGGAAGAATAGATGGTGAAATCGACAGACGTATGAATGCTTCTCTCGATTGTTTGTAGTATGTGGATTATTTCTAAGAATGAAGTCGTATTGAAAAGGGCAAATATGTTGGTATGTAAATATGTGCTGTCACCAACATTGTTTTATGGATGTGAACCTTTGGGTTTCTCAGAAGAAACATAAGAGTAAGGCAAATCGTTTGAAATGGGATTTCTAAGAAATATATGTGGACAGAGTCAATCATGAATTTGTGCTGAAGTAGTGCTCTTCGAAAGGGAATAAAAATGGCCAGTTTGTAAGAAACGTGCTACATTGGTTTGGGCATGTTGAGAGGGAGAGTGTAAATCGAGCGATGAAGCAAATATATGAAGGTAGAGCTTTTGGAGCAAAGGCCATGTAAGAAGTGACTAATGTGGTTGACAATTGTGTGTGTGAGAGAAACATTAATAGTTCTAAGAATCAAAGAACATACATGACTCAGTGTATGGATGTTGTTGAATATAAGAGAGTATGCAGCGACAGGAAAGTGTGGAGGAAGTTATTGAGGATGGATTTAAAACGCATCGGTTGTTTACTAAGCTATACGCACAGTGTATTGTCCGCCCCTAAAGGTGACGGCTTGATTAGGTATGAATATAAGAATTCATTGCTCCTTGCGTATAAATTCTACAAGATAATCAGGCCTAGAATATATTAAAACTCCAAATTACTCTTATTGGGCTTGTCTTCGTTTCTCTTAAGGCCAAAATTTATTATTACTAAGACATGAGTATTGGTGCCCCTAATTCAATAAAAGTCTGAAGTTAGCCAGGACTCATACCCCTTGCTTACGTGGACAAAATGTTAAACCCATATAATCTGGTTTGTCTCTGTCGGGCTTAGGTTTCAAGACTGGTAAGACATGGAGCGAGAAATACTATAACAGAATATATATCAATAAAAGCATTACGCTATCCCGGTCACTACTGGCTAGTAGTTTGCCATGCTTGGGGGAGGGGGGACTCGTCTTGTTAGTATAAATATTATTCTGAAGTGTCTACAAAATGGTGGCTCTAATAACGAAAAATGAATACCATATAACTATATTTAGAACGACTTAAATAGTAAGAGTGTATACGACAATAGAGTAAAAACTATAATATTTAGTTTCATTCTATTCACAAAAAGGTGTTCAAACTGCGACCCTCAGCTCCGAATTTCGCCGAGAGAAATAATAGGCAAACAATGAAAACAGTATTATTTATTAAACATTTAAAATATAACAATAGCAGATATTATGTCGAAGAGTAGTGAACTAATTTCATCTCATTTCTTTGTCCTAATATTTATTTATATTCATGACACGTCTACTACTTCTTAATAACGGGATATGTGCTACCATCTGGGAACAGACGATGGTACTAAATATGCAGCTTGACAGGCTCTGCCACCTAGCAGTGGGATTTGGCACTGACTTGTTTTTTTTATCGTAGATTGTATGTTATGTTAACTATTTTAATTTTGGAAATCTGGTACTTTTTTATTCATAATATTTTGTAATTATAATAAGGTTGTCTTTTAGATCAAACCCACTTAGCTCCTTCATTTTGGGTATTAAATTTTCCTAAATTCATTCTTGACAAACTTCCGGTTTAGGCGTGGGGTCAAGTGCGAAGCACGTATTTCGGCGTTGGAGCTCGTTAATTCGTTTGGTTTTTTTCTTTTATTCCAACTTTTCTTTAATTTCATAATGTAGTTAAACTCCTTTTTGTATTAGCTTATTCAATAATGTCAGGATAGCTAAGTTTTTGATTATTTTAGTGTTTAAACTTTTTTTAAATTATGTATTGATTTCAATAAACTCTTGTTACCAAGCATGAGGGAGCTACAATGGATTTTGGGCTTCATAGGGTAGTTTATTCAATTAAACTGTAATTCTTTTAAAATAGTTTTAATATATTACCTTTTTTTATAATTAATCATCTCTGGTGATAAGACTAAACAAATAATGGCATTTTGTTTATTTGGCAAACTTTTTTGTTTTAACGTTTCCGAGTAAACCACCAAATTAATTTGTTTCCCCCTTTTAAAGGGCACTGTTGTTTAGTATTTATTTCTTGTGTAGTTTAAAAATTTGGTTTAGTAGGTTAGTGCACGGTTTTTCTTCCTTTTACGCTCCTTTTTTTTTTAAAAATTAATGATTGTACATTAAAAATATGGTCACCATATTAAAATTTTGTTCTACTTGTTGGTGTCGTTTGTAGCATAACATCGACCTTTCTGTTGATTTTACATATTACTCAAATTTGTTTATATAGTATATTTAAATATCTAAAATTTGTGTGCAGTAATTTTTCTACTCACTACAATGGACCTCCTCTATCGCCCTAATGCCCTTTTATTGAACCAGCTTAAACCTTACTTTAAAGTCTAATGCCCTTTTAATTTCAATATAATTGTTTTTTTAATTTGAAAATGTTAATACTTTGCGGTGACAATTTTAATATTTTTTGTTTTAGTCCTTTTTGCACAACATTGGCTACCTGTGGATTATTGGAACAAATCAGTGATATTAGTGCATTTTTTATTGTCTGTGGATATTTTAATGAATATGTATGAGAGAGAGGGGGGAGATAGGAGAGGTATAGTAGAGTGGGGTGATGGTGAGTCACGGTAAGATGCTAGAGATGGAATTTGGAACCATATCAGTTTAGTTACAGGGCAAGGACTCAATCTAATAGTGAAGCCAGAAAACCGCATCAGTGGGGCAGCAATGATATGAATTGGGGGAACATCAAGGGCGGTAAAGAATCTTCAACTATATCAATAATATAAATTAATATGTTTAACTTTATATTTTAAAGTGCCCTCAGAGAAAATGTCAACAATATCTAACATTAGTTCAGACTACCTAACCAACACGTGGCACGTTAATTAATCACATGCTAGCATTCTAGCGGCATAAAAGCAATGCCAATATTAAGATTGAAACTTACTAAACCAATATTCCATAGTGACCTCACAGTACTTGGAAACTATATCCAACACTAATTCAAATTGCCTATCCATAATGGGGCACGATAACAAATGACAATCTTACCCTCTAGCTTCCTGAATGAAATGTCAATATTAAGATTAGTCGCCGCAAACAACGCCATCTACTAGCAAACAATAGGGCCAGCGCCCTCATTAATGCTTCTTAAGAAAGGACAAATCACTTAGTAGTGAAAGATATATCTTATTTGAATTCAACTTCAAGGGAAACCATTTACCGTAAGGGTTTTAAATCAAAGATTAAAAATGGATCAAAAATAGCCACATCAATTAAATTTAAAGAAAACTTTCTCAGTACAAAGCAAAATTTAGATAGGATATAAATTTAACGTCCAAAAATATAACTTTGAAAAGATAACATAATTAGGCCAAAAGGGAGTTTAGAAGAATGCGCAGACTACATCTGCTCAGATAGCGTCACTTACCTTGCTGAAGTGAAATAATAAGTGCCCATATCAACAAAACATGGCAATATATAGCATAAGAGGCTGGTCACGTGGACACAGAGTGGATAAAAGGACGGGGAAAGGGGAGTAGAGCATGACGTAGTGCTAAAAACTACTCGCTCGTCTAGTCATCCATAGAATATTCCAGGAGGATTGGGGCAGGAAAGGCCAATATTCTTCACTACACTTTTTCTTGGGCGTGATTCCACAGCGGAGATGCGTGACCTTGCGGACTTCTTCAGTCTGAAGTTGACGTACGACCAGGGAATACGTAGGTGGCAATGAAACGAGGATTTGTGAGTCCAAGGGGGCGGAAGGGTGAGTGTTATATTCTAATACCAAATAATATCCATATAACTTGTAGCATCGTTAAAAAACCTAAGTAATTGCTACCAGTTGAGTATGTCTGAAATTTGAAAAGAATAGATCTAAAAACTTATAGAGGGATGATTTACAAGTAGCTATTTAAAGATTCCTAGATTTTCCAATTAAGTTTCCATTATTATTTATATAATTATTATTATTATTATTATTATAAATAGCACCGCATCTTACTACCCGTTCGGGCTATACGCACCTACGCTAATGTGTAATGGTAAGGTGATTGTGAGATGAAATGGAGGACCTACAGTTTAACGTGGGATCCAAACCACGGTGGAGGCTTGTCATTCCACACATTCACAAGTTGTGATTAATACACATCTTGTCAGAGGTGAAGGAAGGGTTTAGCAATCATATAAATCTCTTCCGGGACTGAGGATTGAACAGCGGACCACGGCACAGAAGTCCGACGCCTTAATCCTAGACCGCCAGGTCACCTGTAAGTGTCCAATAACCTAGACAAGTGTGAACAATTAAGATTCACCAATCCTCTGAAATACACAGACCTAACTATAGTATTAAGAAGAGTATAGCTTGTCTTATATTTTGGGGTGAGTAAACGGTCCATTCTTAATATAGGTCACCATCACAGCAAGATTCCTAGCAAGGTAGAGGATTTAAACCTAACGGCATCACCTTTTGGTGTGTTTCTAATCCCATTCTATTAATATCCATCACTGAATAATCTGGGAAGAAGCCATGGGGTGGAATTTAAACAAAATCAGGCCTCTCCAGTACAATTTTAGATAGATCTAATAAATGGCTTTTATAATATATAAGTAAACATAGCTCCAATATTATGATTTATTTAGTTGACTAGGCAACACATCTTCATCGTGTTAACAGTTTGAACGAGTCAATCAATGTAATCAATCCGGTAATATCTTCAAATTTCTGGATGAGCGATTATTAGAGATATAGACGTAATAAGAACTATGGGAGGCTCACTATTGTTTACCAATAGAATATAGAAAAATGAACTATGGAAAGTTACCTGAGAAATCCTATAACAATTTGGGAAGTTATTGTTTGTATAAAAATTAACCCTAGAGGTCCTAATTTTATTGGTCTCATGAAAATGTCCTTCTCAATTAATCAATAAATAAAATTGAGAGTCAGTGGACAAAAAGAAGCTGGATTTTGACCAATGTTTGATTTAGATATATATTTGATTCATGGAGAACAGTCAGTTGTGCAACATATCTATTTTTTGTAAGCTCCGCATCACCATTTAAAGTTACAGATTTATCTGAGGACATCGCGTTATTTAAATAAAATAAACAAAAGACATAACTCAGTATTATGTTAGTGGAGAAAACAGTAACCATTATTAAAGTTAACTATGGTGGTTGTAAACGAGTTCTCGAGCGCCTACAGTTATGAAAGAACAGAAAAGTTAGGTGACTAATTAATAGGCAGTCAAGTAGATCTACCAAGTCAGGTAATATTATTCTGTAAATCCGATCCCAGTACAGTGAAGGGCAATAAACCAGCCAGAATTAGGACAGTAAGGGACGTTTTGGAATTTGGGCTGGAAAGTTTGGTCTATCTCGAGAGAGAATTTGTTGTGTGTCTAAATAGGCCACATTGAGGAGGCTTGAGATAATATTGTCCTTGAAATGAAATGAATTAAAGAAACTAAATGCAGTGGTCAAAGTCACAACTATAAAGAGTTTTAGAAAGGATTATTAGTATTATGGAGTTGAATAAAGTATAGTGTATGAAATCATTTGTTACAGTATTTTAGAGTGAAAGGGTTCTCCCAAGATATATTATGGAGTTGTCTGAAGTTGGTATAAATGGAAACAAATGAGTGATGGACACGAGTTTAGAAGCGAGTGATACTTTACTCAGTAATACCCTGAGGCCAGACTTGAAACCTTTCTATGAAGGGCCCATGCTAAGAGTGGGAGATAGGGTTCTCGTTTCCCTAAATATAAAGTTTAGCTTAAAACCATTAATATCCAGTAATTCGTAGGCAGTGTTGTTTTTGTCAACCAAGAGTAAGTCACTACACGTAACAAATTCAACAGTAAAGAGAGAAAGTTTTTGATAAACACTATGATAATAATGAATAAAACATAATAAGTAGTAGTAAAATGGCTCATATTCACCTATTTTTAAGTCTCGTGGATCAGTCGTAAAATGTAGGCGATAGAAATGTAGATTTGACTCATATCTTAGTAGAAACTGGCTTACAATCTTCTCACTGTCATCGTAGTGGTAGTAGTTGTCATGTTTATTATTATTATTATTATTATTATTATTATTATTATTATTATTAGCACCACGTCTTACTACCCATTCGGGTTATACGCACTTACGCTAATGTGTAATGGTAGGGTGATTGTGAGATGAAATGGAGGATCTACAGTTTAACGTGGGATCCGAACCACGGTGGAGGCCTGGCATTCCCCACATTCACAAGATGTCTTGTCAGAGGTGAAGAGTTGTCATGTTAAAGTGGTTTCGGTAATTTAGATCATTGAAACGTAACCCACTGTACACTTCATCACTAAGTCTACAGCTTCAAATAGTCCTACTAGAGACCACGGCCACGTCTAATTTCTTTTTGATCAATAACTCGCTGATTGGTCCAACTAATCATCCCCTTCCACCACAGTGGCTGACTTGAGTTATTTGTATCAAATTGGCAGTACAGGTGAACTATAACTTAGTCTTGCTGTTTAAACATTATAAAAATATATTTAAGAATTATTGAATTTCAGTGCAATTTTACAAAAGGATTAATTTAAGCGTTAGCATAATATAGAAAGAACATATACATTTAGTTTCATAATTACAGCTAGGAGCAGTAAATGACATCAAAGCGATAATACATCATGCATGGTAGTTCTATCATCTCCATTAGGCATGGTAAATGACACACAAAATATTATAAATAATGTATCACACCCTAATAAGATCTCCTAGCAACGAGCTTCTATCAAGTAAATGTATTGTGGAATTTAATCTATCTCACGCTATCTAAGTTGTAACCTTATCAGTGGCGGCTCATGTATAGTCCAGGCACTGCGGAACTGCAGCACCCCATATTTCCAATTGATATTATCGATAAAATTTAATATAATGAGTCCTTTTTTCTTTAATTATTTCTTTATTGTTGTAGTACAATATATATTCCTTAAGCTTAATTTAAGTACTTCAATAGCCAAAATATTCAAAAATCTTTGTATGGAACTGTGCGCTTCAAAGTGCCGTAGACGTGGTGTTTGACAGTTGTGCGCATGTGCACATAGGAGGGAGTGGGGAGGTAGGCAGGACTGCGAGGTAGAGAGATAACTGTTACTCTCGCAGTGACGGCTTTGGCGTGTTGGTGGAAGGAAGTTTTTTTACTCAGCGTGTGATGTGCTTAAAAACCGTATACCATATTTTTGGAATGTGATAAAGCGTAGAAGAGTGTAGAATTAGATTATTATTCTGCTTCCAGATATTCTATTCGATTCATTTTTCTCGGTTCTTTTATTTAACAGAAAACTTTAATCATGGCCTTGCATCCCCAATAAAAAAAGTTATGTGACTGTAAGTGAACTTTAACAGTTTAAGTTTTAACCGCTATCTCTCTATGAGAAAGTCGAAGTTAAGAAAAGAGGTCATTTAACACATGATATTGTAATATTCCAGCCAGGCAAAAGCAACAACAAGAAATATATTCGTAGTTTTAATTCTGAATGGTACCAACGGAAAAGTTGGCTTTGCGGCTGTAAAGTAAAAAATGCACTGTTTTGCTTCCCGTGTTTGCTGTTTGGAGGTGATGTCCCGTGGACAAAAGATGGTTTTAGAAATATGAACAAAATGAAAGGCATGAGAAGTCAAAGAAGCACGTTGATAATGTTGTTTCACTGTCACTTTTAGGAACCGTAAGTATTAAGGAGAAACTTAGTGAGGCACACAAACTTTCAATCAATGAGCATGATATAAAAGTTTAAAAAAATGTGAAATTTTGTCCAAAATAATAGACTGCATTTACTTTTGCGGAAAATTTGAAAGTCCCTTACGTCGACATGATGAAAAAGATGATTCAGTAAATCCAGGGGTATTTAGAGGATTAGTAAATTTTGCATCTAAATTAGATTCAGATTTGAAGAATCACTTAGAAACCAGTGCAGTCTTCAAAGGTGTTTCTAAGACCATTCAGACTGCCTGCTACAAATATACCATGAGGAGATAAGGACGGAAATTAGAAAATCTTCCTTTGTAGCTGTCATGGCTGATGACACAACAGATGTTTCGGAACACACTCAAATTGTCATTGTTCTACGGTACGTATTGAACGAAGAAATATATGAGCATTTTTGGGGATTCTTTATTCCAGAAAATTAAACTGCAGATGGCATATCAAAACGTATTTTAGAACAGTTTGACATAATCCTTCAAGGAAATTGACAAAAACTGAATGCTCAGACATTTGATTGTGCAGATGTCATGAAAGGCAAAAAAGCAGGAGTTCAAGCAAAAATAAAAGCAGTTTAAAGTAATGCACATTTCATTCACTGTTATGCACATAAACTTAATTTAATAATGAGAAATACAGAAAGTATTACACGAAACTCAAGAATATTTTTCTCTAACATTCTGGCTATTACAAAACTCTTCTCAGCATGTGTCCATTCTCAAGAAACATATGGACGTCAGTATTCCACGTCCATCCTCTACAAGGTGAAATTTCAACATACGGACCATAAACAGAGTTCATGAAAATTAGCAACCTTTAAAAAAACTAACTTACTGAAATTCAATCAACATCAAATGCAGATCAAACCATTGCAGAAGCAACAGGAATTTAAAAATAGTTGAATGATTATAATTTCAAGTTTGGTTAGAGCTTTTTCATCAGATTATGCCTCATGTTGTAATAATTTACAAATGCAATCTCGAGAAATTAGTGTGTTCAAAGTTAATGAATATATAAAAAATTTCAAAACTGCTATTTTAGAATTGAGAAACTCAAAGTTCTGTGAGAATTCTTCAAAACACCCATGGCAGAAGCTAAGGAAGTGTGTGACTATTATATATGTTGATATAATGGACAGATATTCTTCCACTAAACACTTAGTAGCTGCTGTATTGTTCAACAAGAATTGTTTCACTAGGATTAAGATTGAACATCCCACAAAGGAGATAGTACTGACCACTGAAGCTTTTCCCATGATTGAAAAAGAAAAACTTGAAAATGAACTAAAAGTATTATATTATAGGACTGATATTATTGAATATTGCAAATTAATTGAGCTGCTGAAATTTATCTTGTAAAATAGTCTAAATGATGTTTTTAGTGAGATTACGAAACTGATAAAAAAATCCTCTTGACAATTCCCAAAACTACAATCAGAGGCAAAATGCTGCTTTTCAACAATGAAAAAAAAACTTTTTTAAGAAGCACTATGAATTCGGAAAGACTAAATGCGCTTGCAGTACTTTCAATGGAGAAAAATCTCCTCAATAATCATCCAGAGATCAAGGAGAAAATTATTGAGTTTTTTGCGCAAATTAAAACAAGAAGAATGGATTTCATTTTTAAATGAATAAATCAAGCTTGAACTATAACAATTTAGTTTAAAGTAAGTAAATAGGTATATTTTTTTTGTTAAGATTTTATCAAGTTCCTGGGTAAATTTTCTTTTTATACATGTTTATTTCCTTTTACACAATTTTAAAACCAAGACTAAAGATTTTCTGGAGCAGCACCCCCACTAATTTTAGCTACGGACCACCACTGAAGCTTATATTCTATTTATTAGATTTGGGCGCAAAACATGAATATAATTACTGTGTGTGTAGTTGTCATCCAGAAGGAAATATAGATATAAATTAAGAGACGCTTAGTAGGTCTTATATATGTAGGCAACTAAGGTAAGTGAAATGCTTGGATTATTTTTAGTGCTACAAATACTAAATAGGGTACACTCATACAAAGACACACTAACAAACAAAAAAAACTTCATATTAGTTACTTACTTATTTAATTTAAATAAATAACAAATGGTGAAATGGTTAACTATATTCTTAAGTACAGTTCTCCGCTTACTTGGAGTACAATCCTATCTCCACCATATGTAGTGTCTTACGAATAAAATGAAAATATAATACTATGTTTTCCTAGAAACTCGGTGCTTCTATTACACGAACGTTATAAAAGTATCGCTTGACATGAGTAAACTTTATTGAATACCACTTAGAAAAGATACTGAATTATTTATTTTAACATTGGTTATAACCAATTGAGAATTAGTTCATCTATTATACATCCAACGCCTAACCAATTCTAAAGTTGAATGCGCTCCATGCATTATTTGCTGACTGACACAAAAAAATATTGATCTACAACAATGAGAATGCATTTTTCACCATTTCAGACTTTCCCATCTGACCAGTTCAATACACTTGGATATATTATTGGCCATCTCATCAATAATATTCTGGAAAACCATTTAAAACCATTACAGCAGTTGTACATATTAGCTCACCCAATTTTGAGGAAGCTTGCCAACCAGGGAGCTAAGATGATGCACATGTGCGTAAGCCATTTTTTGAAATTAGGTTCCATGAAACTTTTACCGATCTTGTAGAACTCTGGATTGGGGTCGTTAAAAGCCTCGCCACGCAGTCCATACGCACAGGAGGTGACTGCGTTGATGCTAAATTTCTCGATTAAGGAGTGAACGTTTACACCACCTGAAATAAACATATTAAGGAATATACTTAGTTTATAAATAATATTTTAAAACAAAATTCCATTTCAATAGTGACGCCATGTTTGAATATTTTAAATAACGCTTATCAATCCCTCTACTTCAGTTCTATCCAAACAATCTGTTTATCTATTTATATTGAGGCTTCCTAGATATAATGTTATTTCTTGTTTCAATTTTCAAATATTATTTCTTCCTTCATAATATATTCATTAATATAAATACATTCATTACTACTTAACATATATCGTTCTCTCCTCTCACTATACTTGTCTCCTTTCTCTGTCTCTCTTTCTCACTCTTTATATATATTATGAATTTGGCTTTGCTTTTTAAGATAAATTTTTCTCATTTAGTTGTTTATTTTTTATTTAATATTTATATTTTACACTAATCTCTCTCTTTTGTAATTTTTTCTATCTCCTACCCATAAACGTACATAAATATACTATACACCTTATCATATTTCATAATCACTTCTACCATTTAGTAGAACACCTCAAAGTATATCTGTATGTTGGTGAAACTGCGCATACAGATCCACTTTTATTAAATATTTATCTTCATTTCAAGGCTAATCAATAAATAGTTTTGTTATATTTTTAGAATATAAAACTAACCAAAGGTAAAAGTAACCAAATATTATATTATTTATTAAATTTTAATTCTCCAATGTTGGATTAAAATGTGTAATGAAACGTGAAAATTAGGCTTACTTAATTATAATGTCAAAATAGGAATATAATCTAAGAATGTGATAAAAGGTATTTATTCTTTGAAAGTTTTATTACAGCTCCTCTAAACACAATATTTTATTTCTTGCTTGTTGGTGCTAAGAAAAAATATTATTATTTGGAGAACTGAGCCATGATTCCCAGAATATACTATACAAATATCTATATGTCAAAAGAAAGTTGTTATTAAATTTAACCACGTGCCCTTGCTAAACTGGCCCTATACTATGGTTTATTGATGACAAATTTGACGGAAGACTGAAGGCTCTTTATCTGCAAGGGGAAATTGCTTCGTATAAGAGGTATCCGGGACTTGAAAACACTCTTTTTGCCAATGCCTGTGAGTATATCCTTTTCTAAAACTTTAATCACTATGGCTTTCCCCTAAATAAAAATGACAATGCACCGTAACGTGTCAGTTGCTGGTAACCGACCATGGACATCCTTCCCGAGTGAGCCACCGACACAGATTCCAAGAGACGGCACTAGATTGTGTTGCCAAGAGTTCGGACTAAGAAAATTAAAATATTTGTGTTTATTTTAAAAGTGTCTGGAGGAAGACCCTCACTTATAGTAATTGTCTGTATAATTTATGTAATGTATTGTTTACTCTGTGCCAACATGTAATTTAAGATATAATCAGTGTCTGATTTTATTGTTTATTTTATGTAGTGGGTGTACTTCGCCAGGATATTGTAGAAAATCGCCTAAATAAATGTAAAATGAACAAATATTTTCAGGAAAATAAAAACTATTAAAAGAATGGTGCTCCCTCGCTCGTAAGCAGAGTTTAAGTATTTTTAAGGTAAAATTTAACCAACAATTGAGAACCTAATTGGGTTGGTGTTTGTTTATATTATGTTATGTCACAATGTATTATGTATATGTATCTTGTATTTCATACTAATATTATAAAGAGGAAAGGTTTGATTTTTTGTTTGTTTGTTTGTTTGTAATGAATAGGCTCCGAAACTACTGG
>CABEEJ010005637.1:10527-39143 GCA_901482245.1 Timema douglasi | reverse complement strand
GAAGGCATTTCTTACTCCGCTGACCTGACGGAAACGACCCGGAGGTGGAATATTCCCCCTTCTATCCTCGTTCCTCCCCCCTCCCCCCCACACAAGTATCGAATAGGGGTCGGATGTGTGAGAGGTAGGATTGTTTGGTGGAGATGGATGTTCTATGGAGTGGTATAGAATATAGATGCGAGCTGCTTGCTAGCTTTGCTCTCTATGGAGCAAAAGATAGATGTATGCACTCTTCTGTAGGCGTCACATGCTTATAGGTAGGCCTACCGGGTCGACGGGAGATGGGAGGTAAAGGATGGGGGGATCTGGAAGGTTTAACGTCTACTTGATTTATTGCTACGATAAACAATCGGTCCACCAGATGAGAAACTGCCCTTGAAAAAATATTTTCTAAGAATTTTATTTTGTAACATTTTACGGTCTTCGATATATGATGCATACGTTTCGACTTACTATGATTTAAACATCTACATTTTAATGTACGACCTCTGTGAGTGTATTGAGTTTTAACTTATTTTGAAAAATATTGTTGAAATATAAGTTAAGCATATATTTTGACAAGTAAACCTGAAAGGGTAGTAAATGCATTGCTAAAAAAACAAGTAGACATCAACTAACAACAAAAAACGCAATCATATATTCAAGCTACATACCTATAAGATGTCGACACATTTTTATTCCAACTAATCAGTTATTAAAATCTGCCAAGATTCGAACTCGTATCTTTGGTATGTCAGTTCTTAACGTAAAGCTGGAGGCCTTGATGTTATGAAGACAAAGCGTTCACAAGAGAACAATAAATTTAAAATCGCATCTATATGATTCATTAATACAAACACATGAGAAGGGGGTGAGGGATTTTAAAATATAATAAATCATTATACTTTTAAGTGCTCTCATAACTCATTGTGTCATCATTTAACTTTCGATAAAACTTCTTAGAAAGTGTAAATATAGTGACGTTTCGCTGAGCATGTGAAATCATTTCCAACATTTTTTACTAACTATACAGTACTTAGTAATACATAAAGACTAGTTGTTTTTTTTAAATTAAAGACCACACCTGTGTCTTAGTAGTCAAGAGTTCCTGGCTACGGATCCAGTAGTCCCACGTTTGATCCCTGGCGCTTTTATATTTTTCTGTGAGGCAGTAGGTCTGGAACGAGGTCAGACTTAGGCCCGTATGCAAGGACGATGCTGAGCACAGCCAGAGTACAGGCAGAGTATGAACCTCATGCTAGTACGATCTATGACGCAATATCTTGAGTCTCGCCAAAGTCTGGTCCCGGGCTTGCTCAAGCTATACTCTGCCCGTACTCAGAGGATATTTCCAGAACATGGTGCTGCGCGCATAGACGATCGAGACAGCTGTTTTCACGACAGGCCTCATGCTCTGCTAGTGCTCAGCATCGTCCTTGCATACGGACCTTAGCTTCGTGAGGACCAATGAGGATATACTTGAATGAAAAAGTAGCAGCTCTGGTCTAGAAAACTGAGATTAATGGCCGGAAGATTTGTTGTGCTGACCAAATGACACCCTCTATCTGCAGAAGCTGGAACCATCCTCGCCAGCAGACGGCGGCCGCTCGGTCAGTATGAATCAATTGCGGGATTACCTCATTAAAAAAATAGACAGTCATTGTTTAGTGTTTTTTTTAAATTGTGTCTTGAAACTGAACAATTAATTCATCGCGGTTGGTTAAATATACAACTTAATGTTTTATTTTGTTCATTGAAAGATTCTTAAGAATGTTTTTCTGAATACTTTTTTTATTTTGCAAGCTGCGAAAAAAAAAAGTATCATTCATTTCGTCTGAAACCTTAGCTCAGTGTTGTTTACAGCTAAGACTTCAGGAATTGATTCCTGACACAGCCGAAAAATGTATCATTGGGGTTACCTCTTTCTCGGTAGTGAATAGACTGCTGGAGGACTGGGTATTGTGTCTGCTTTAGAGCATTAAAGACTTATCCTAAGAGGTAGAGAATGGTAGAATAACCTGCATCCGAATTAGCGTGGGGATGAGATGGTAAAACCAAAGTGAGATCCGAACTTTGACCTCCCATTCCTAGGGAAATTCTGTATATAGTGAGTGAGCTTGACATTTTAGACCATAGGATCACTGGTGCAGATTAAGTTAGTTTGTGGGTCATGCGTTGATACAATAGTTTGGTTTAGAAAGTGTACATTACATAAGGTAGTGTACGAATACACAAAATGTTTAAAGACCTTTTGAGTATATCCATTTGAACTCGACTCGATCAGGGCACAGGGCAGCCAGTGTGTAACAGTTCCCTCCCTTCTCCCTCCCACCCACTCACCCCTGACATGGTAATGCAGTGTGTAGTGGATGTTTGGTCCAGTGACCAGGGTGTTATTTATTACACCCCTCCATCCTCCCCCTCCTCCCATCCACCTGACACGTTCAACTATCCCCGCCATCGACTGATTGATCGGCTCGCGAGGTTCGGTTATCTTCGGGTGAGCTCGGCTCCCTTGTTGTCCGGCAACACACAATGCCTGCCTGTCCGATGGCTGCCTCCCAAGACTTTGTGCAGGGGAGAGGATAAGGAGCGTCCCCTACATGGCAGAGCGGGGTGAGGGTGGGGGAGGGAAAACGTGGAAACAACATGTCGGCAAGTTGAGGGAAAATTGCTGGGACCCAAAAGATAAACTCAGAGCAAGCCCAATCGCGAGATTTTAAATCAAGTTTTGAGGAAAAGACGAACAAAATGGTATACAACAGTTGAATACACAACAATATTCGAAGGCGTTATAGCTTTGTCTACATTTGAAAATGGCTTGAAATTTTCTAAATATAATCTACAAATACAATTTCAGTTTGTTTTATTGTTCTGATGTAAAATACCTCCACATAAGAATAAGATAATAATAGGTATAAAAAACAGACTTGCCATTTGACAATTACAACCAAGATAGAAAAGTATAAATCTCATAATGTAATAATAATAGCGTAAGCCAATATGTTTAACTCTGACTTAGAAAGTATAGATTTGATACCAAGCCGGGAATCTTGAAGGCGTCTTACGCCGTAATCTGTTCTTTTATTCGCTTTCGGAACGAATGACTTTTTTGTGTGCACCGTGTCTTACTACTCTTTCGGTCTTTCCACTTGTTTCCACAAATGACGTAGGTACGAGTAATATATAATTTTAGAAAAGGTACCCTCATTTGCGTGGAGGAAGAGTGGGAGACCGTTTGGGGAATACCGCCCTCAGTACACGCGACAGAGATTTGAAAAACACACACACATATATATATAATATGTGGGCCTCAGTGGTTTTGGGGTTAAAATGCTCGCTTTATGACCCGGTGTCCGTGGGTTCAAACTCAACCGAGATCAACGGATTCTACTTGAACGATAAAAATCCGTAAAACAGCTTCCTTTGGAGGAGAAATAAATCCGTCTTTCCCATGTAGATTGTGGAATGTAAACGATCCCTATAAGTTATGTGAAAATATTTTTCCGACAAAATTTGTAGACTCTTTCTCGCTCGCTAGTAGAAATATCGTGCGGCAAGAAACCGGGAAACTACCGCACTTTCAGGACTTTGCTAGGATATGTGCTTTCTCCCAGATGGTGCGGGCAGCACTAACCAGCAACAGGGCTGGGTGCACGCCCATCTGTGGATAGATGGGAATCACACTAGGACCAACCGTTGGGTTGAGGACTCATTTTTATACATACAAATTTAAAAAATAAAAATTGGTAAAATCCACTGTATACTGGTAAAAGTCAACTTTTGAATAATCTTTAAAAATTCCTTGACCAATAAGACGATTCCCCTAATTTCCTTTTATAAACTGATTCTCTTGATTAAACTTATTCGTGATTACCAGATGCTTAGCGCACCTAAATTACATAATGAAGGTTAAACTAGACATCCGTTCGCAGTCACTCTCACTGGTGAGCGCGAGGACTAAACGTCAGGCTCATCTACTCTAGTTTGCCTGTGAAGGGGAAGTTAGGATTCAAATCCTGGTCGGTTATACTGTGAATAGTCTTTCCTAAATGGTTTTCCACACTTTCCACGTAAAACCAGGTTCATTTACTTTGAATTTATGCCTTACTCATAACTACCACATTAGTCTGATGCCAAATACAGTTTAAAAAAATTATAAAAATAATTATCAATATCTCCTCCCCGTAATAAAACTAACGACAGCCGCTATTAAGAATCGCGTCTTCTCTCTGTTTATAGCTTTCGCCGTCAAAACATAATGTTATGGTTTATAAAAATGAGTTTTAGTGTTTTGCGGCACTTAAAATTATAGCCCATTTTATTCGAGGTCTAGTTCAAGAAAAATAACAATTTTGAAGCTGAAAGAAGTTTCGAGTACTGCACCGTTTTACTCTTCACATTAATGAATTTGTTAAATGCATTTAATTTTGTTTAAATGGAACGTGTTGGGGAAACATTTCATAAGAATACTCCCGCTTTTGATTATTCACCTAAGGTTCCCCGGTTCGATTATCTATGTAGGCGGTGGAGCCTCTTCAGTGGCCCAGTGGTCTAACTGTAGGGCGTCACTCTTGTGTTAGACTGGCATGCTGATGATGGGGAGATCGTGATTCGAATCCTAGTTGGGCCTAATAAAGGTGGTTTTTCCTCAATGTTTTACGCTCTCCTTCCTCGCAATTGCGGGTAGATTACTTATAATATGTTTACTACCTCATCCCTACCCCATTAGAGTAATTATAATATATACGTATAGTCTGAATAGGTAGTAAGAAGCTGTGATAAAATCAAATCAAAGGAGCCGAGGGTGTAATGTTTTACTTTGAGATAGGTTTTGTTCACTTTCACCAATTAGTGTATAAAATATGGTTTAGGTTTTATTTTAATTGCTTTCTTAGTTTTAGAATAAAGTTAAAATAATTCGCTAATTGTTAGTAGTAAACACAATAAACTAAAGGAGCATTTAAATAAATGGTACAGAACTCCACACGGACTTTCTCGCTCTATTGTTTGAAAATTGAGATATTTACTCAAAACTCGTAATATATGTGAAACGAAATAATATACACTAGCAAACCAAAGCATAAATTGCACTATACTTATGAAAAACATTTTATGAGTCTAGTTTTAAATTTTATAATTTTATTTTTAAAGAATTAATGTCATTATCTGTATTTTTGGACCGATAAAAAAATTATCTATATTGGGTCCATAAGGGTCAATACTTCCTACTAAAATTTCGACTTCCGGTTAAAATTTGCGATATTTTATTAGGTGTTACAAATCTTCATGTCATAGTATTGCTTTAAATTCCTTATCGATAAATTTTGACCAATAAAAATCCAAATCAAAATATCCAATTTCAAAAACACCTCGGGTCAACACTATAAAAACCCTAGATAACAAGTTTTAGCCCGATTGGTGAAATAGTTTAGGCTCTAGTTGGAGGTAAATACAAACATACGGAAATGCAAAAAACACTTTTTCGGATTCGGGGGCCATGAAACGTCGAGATTCATCAAAAGCTCGAGTTCGATTATTTTGACGATCACAATACTTTCTCTACCTCTTAAGAAAGCCAGAAAGTAAAAACAAAATATAAAAACGTTTACAAAATAATTTAAAGATAGGACAAAAGTGTATATCAATTATTATTTATTCTTCTTTTTATTTCTTGATTCTATAAAAAGTTTAAGCCAAATAATTTGTAATTATAGGAAATACTGATTTTGAATTTGAAACTAAAACGCATTGTAAAAAATGTCCGTGAGTGTCGGTTATCAAAATGACTTCTCCCGGGGTCAATAATCTTGCTCCAGACCTTCCGAGTGGTTGACTTTCAAATTACAGTGGATTTGGAAATCTAAGGGGGAATATGAGTGATTTAGAGCATTAATTTTAGACCAATATTTTCTCCTATTCCATCCCCCCTCTATTTATTTATAAAAAATATAGGTCAAATGGACCAAAGAAATGGAAGGTGTGTGGATAGAAGAAAGAGAATATCGGTCTGAACTTCCTGTTTTTAGAATTCCCTTTAATTTTGAACTAAGATGCCGACAACCCTACTTTTATGTTGAATACCTGCTAAAACAGCAATTTAAATAAAGGCTAAGCCACAGTAAACCAAATTTCATAGATATACAGTTCAATCAAAATTAGAGCTAGTGAAAAATTCATATAGCTCAAACATTTTTGAAATTTTAATTTCCATACTCACTGATAGTCACTTTTTTTTCTATTACCTCGTCTTACAACTCGTTCGGGTTAAACGAGTGTATGTACTAATTACGCTGATGGTTTTAGGAACGATAAAGGTTTTTAAAAGGAAGTGTACCCGCGTTTACGTGGAGTGATAGTGGGAAACCATTTTGTAAAAAAAACTCAGTACACCCAACAGAGATTCGAACCTTGATTTCCCCGCCATCAGCAGTCTAGTCCACTGCAAACGTAGTGCCTTAGACCATGTGGCCATCGAAGTGAGTGTCACATGGTCAAATTATGAGTAGCCCGCGGATCTTATTACGAACAATATGGACCGATTCTTCTTTACGTTTTTTAGCACCGCGTCTTACAACCCGTTCGGTTTATATATGTACGTTGTTAAAATACACCATTTGAGATTAAGACATTTAAAAATTGGGCGTTATTTGGGGAAATTGTTAAGTCAAGTTGGTGTACCATAATGTTTACGCTTTACTCGGCCAAGATGAGATAGTAGAGGAAGAAAGGCTGAGATGGTATGGGCAATAGGCATGCAATGAGGATGGAAAAAGAGATAACACCATAGATAATGATGGGGATGGAATATACCGCAAGGGAAACCAAGAAATAGATGGGAGGAGCAGATAACAGCAATTGTGCACGTGAGAGAAGCATGGGATCGATTAAAGGAGGAAAGAATGCTGATATATAAGAATAGAGGAAGATGAAGGCATTTTACCAAACTGACCCGGACACAGGCTGGAAACAGTTTTTGTCGATGATGAAAATAATGATGATGACGACTCGGCAAAGGTTTATTCCCAAATATTGTTAAGGTGCGGCAGAAGGGGGCGCGAGTAATTTTACAGTTTTTATAATATTACATTTTGTTGACCAAAATAGATAAAATATTTCTCCAGTAGCAACATAGAGTTTAGTTTTTCTTAGTGTTGTTCTTAAGCTCAAACGAGTTTGACATGACTGGTCTCTATAAAACGTCAGTCCAGCATTAGACTGGATTGCTGATTTCAGGGAGGTCAAGGTTCGAATCACGGCTGGATGCACTGAAGAGTTTTTCCCCATGCTATTCATCACAACAATTTGTTTTCCCACCCCCTATACACATTTTTGTGGGTGCAGTTATTCTAAATTTACCCTCCCCAATCCCCATTCATATTCCTTAGGATAAGTAGTTAAGAACCTTAGTGTCAAAATATATTAATTAAAGAAAACAAGCCGCTTCAATGGCCACGTGGTCTAACGCGCTACTTTTGCAGTAGGCTTAACTGCCGATGACGGGGAGATCGGGGTTCGAATCTCGGTCGGGTGTACTGAGAGTGGTTTACCAAAATGGTTTTCCACTCTCCCTACAAGTAAATGCGGGTAAACTTCCTTTAAGTGTAACTTCTCTAAATCCTAATACCATTAGCTTAATTAGCACATAAGCGTGTAACCCAAACGGGTAGTAAGACACGGCGCTGAAGACCATCTGTGTATTAAAAAAACCTCTTTAGTGGCCGAATGGTTTGAGGCGTCACTCTCATGTTGGACCGGCCCGCTGATGACAGGGAGACTGGGGGTTGAATCCCTGTCGGGTCTACTGAGAGTAGTTTTTCCTAGATGGTTTCCCACCCTCCTTCCACGAAAATGCGAGTCGATTACCTATAAATGGCTTCCTTCCTCATCCCTATCCCATTAGAGTAATTATTATCATATATGCGTATAACCTGAATGAGGTGATAAAAAATATAAATAAATAGTATTTAAAAAAATCTCTAAGAGGCATTGCAATTGAGCCTTTGTGTATGTATGTGTATGTAACAAATTAAAGGTTGCTTTATTTTCCTGAATCAATTTTAAGATAAAATCAACGAGGCTGATAAAAAAAAAAGGAAGAAAACATTCCAAAAAGGAATCATGACAATAGTCGGTTCGGCAACCTTCGGCGAGCTTCGGGAGTTTCGGGTGGACAGCGAAGGAATAAAAGGTCTGTGTCTGCTTGTGTCCGGTCGACCGTCATCCAACAGCCTCCTCCCCCCCCTGCCCCAGTCCTTTTCCTTTCTCCAACCTCACCCTCTCAAACACCAACCCCTAAAACCTAGCAACCCTCCTAAAAAAACATCAGCAGCAGAATCCAACTTCTTCCATCTTGCAGAGAGACCCGTCCTGTCAGAAACACTAGATGTCCCAGTAATGGCCGGCAAAAGTAAGCGAGACTCAGTCAGATAGGGGTATTGGTTCTATCCAGGACAAGTGCAAAACTTTAAATTCACTTGTACTTTTCTTTCTTCTAGGGTGTCTCTTATGAACGGACCGCATCGTTTCCCACATAATTTTACTGTACTTTTGATTTTTTATATATAACACCATAATAATTTATTGGCACCCAAGACCTACTGAGCATAGTAAAATTTGAGGAAGGTCATATTCTCATTCTCTAATAGAAGGTAAGGGTTAATAGGGAACTCACCCACTTCAGTGGCCGAATGGTTTATGGTGTCAATCTCGTGTTATACTAGCCTGCTGATGATGGGGAGATCATGGTTTGAATCCCGGTTGGGTCTACTGAGAGTTATTTTTTCCTAAATGGTATCCCACTCTCCTTCCATGAAAATGCGGGTATATTAGCATTAAATGATTCCGTCCTCATCCCTACCTCATTATAGAACTTATCATATACACGCGTACAACCTGAACAGACAGTAAGGCGCGATAATAATAATAATAATAATAATAACAGTAGTGAACTACAAATCACCCGCGTCGTTGCCGTATGGCCTATCATGCTACTCCTGCAATAGACTACACTGCCGATAACGGAGAGACCGAGCTTCGAATCTCGGTCGGGTGTACTGAGGGTGGTTTTTATAAAATGATTTTCCACTCTCCTTCCAAGCGACTGTGGGTAAACTTCCTTTAAATATAACCTTCCTAGTATATAAAATCATTAGCATAATTAGTAGGCCTACACAAGCGGATAGCTCAAAAGGGTAATAAGACGCAATGCTAAAAAAAACACAACAAATCTATTAATCAGAAATAGGGTCTACCATACATATATGTCTCCACTATACGCTTGGATCAAAATTTGTTCTAACCAAATTCTCTTCGAGTTTAATAATAGGTGTTTTAAAGCACAACTCCTCAACGCTCTTGAAAATGAATGAGGCCGCCTACTTGTTCACAGCGATGTCCTCATTGAATTACTAAATATGCAGTAAGGACAAATGAACCGAATAAAATTGCTATGAAAATAACCTTAGGAGTTTAATGGTTTCAATGGTAGGTTTAGAACATGAACAGTACACCCCGTCTACCCTGAAAAGTGATAAATATCCTTAACTTGTAGGATTACAATAAACGGCCCTATTTTTGAACTATTATAAACTACACCAT
The DNA here is from genome assembly GCA_901482245.1 of Timema douglasi. NCBI lineage: Eukaryota > Metazoa > Arthropoda > Insecta > Phasmatodea > Timematidae > Timema > Timema douglasi. The sequence continues at coordinate 29,564 of CABEEJ010005637.1, read as the reverse complement.
AGCGTAATCCACCATAGTAAGCGTGCTGCCATTCAATGTAAATGGAGTGTACAAATAATATTTCTGTCTATTGGTGGAATTTAACTATCATTATGTTAATAATTATTTTATCGGCTTTGACACTGTTTGCCAAAAGTGGGCGCTGCAATTCATCTATGACTCTTTAAAAATAGCTTTATTAACTTTTGTTATAGGTGACCTGGTGGTCTAGGGGTAAGGTTTCAGACTTCTATGCTGGCGACCGGGGTTCAATCCTCGGACACGACAAAGATTTATCTGATTGCCAAACCCTTCCTTCACCTCTGACAAGGCAAGGCGTGTATTAAGCACAACTTGTGAATGGGAGGAATGCCAGGCCTCCACTGTGGTTCGGATTCCGCGTCAAACTGTAGTCCTCCATTTCATCTCACAATCATCCTACCATTACACATTAGCGTAAGTGCGTATAACCCGAACGGGTAGTAAGACGCGGTGCTAATAATAATAATAATAATAATAATAATAATAATAATAATAATTACTATTATAATTATTACTATCATCATATCAAGGCGCATCAACACAAGGATAATTAGCTCCATGAAAGAGGTAGAAAGCAGAGGCCTATTTCAAAACTTTAGGATATTAATTTCTTCCAAAATATTACTACATTTTTCTCAAAGCCAAATTTTGTTGACAAAACAAACACGTTGTTAATCAAACGTGTCAAAAATTGGCCTAAAAGCAATTTTCTCAATTCAAGGGCAAACAACACATTTTACTCTGGTATTTAAACAAGCAATAACTTTTATAATAACACAAAAGTCTACCTTTAAAAAGGTTTTTTAATAAAAGCCTAATGTTTAGAATAATATTGATATTTATTGATATCATCATTCATCATAATCTTACATGATCTACTTACTACATATTAGATACATTAATGAACATTAATGTGAAAACTTGAATTTGCAACAACATTCAAATAATGTGTGCAATCATTTTAGAGTAAATTTCCTAGGTAAATTTTGTTTAATAATTCATCACGTGAGATGTGACGAAAAGGATTTAACGTGATAGTTTCAACTGAAGCAGTTGCTAAACAACAAGGGAATAACTTAGGTTATTTCTACTCTACCTTGTTAACCCGAGCATTAATTGATTACAAATATCTCTTTTGAATACTTTACTTTGTAAAAACAAATCGAAATTGAAGGAATACAATCTGATTCAATTTCTAAAGGCGTAAAACAAGATGGTTTACAAGTATTGCTAGACTATTTGGGATAGTTAAAATACGAGCCAAAAGCACGTACGTTATCTTGCCAACCATATTACACGTCACACGTGTGCGCTAGTGACATGCGCAATATCTTCAAGACACGCGATTGTACAGTCAGGACCCCAACATAGCCCATGTACTGTATACTCCGTATGATAGCGACGAAAATGTCCCAACATCAGCTCACTAAGTATATCCAATAATCGGTGGTTGGACTGCTATACACTAATTTTTTGTAAGAGGTACATTCCGAAATGTATCAATTTAAAACCATTGCACAGTTAAATATTTGAAGCAAAAGGTTCTTCAAAGAATATTTGACTTAACAAAGCGTAGCACATGCGCCTTAAATTTATATTTAATTTGAAGGCACTGTACATGCATTTATGTGGAGAGAGAGAAGCCAATAATTATTTAGAAAAAACCTTAGCACATCCGGCTGAAATTCAAATCCGGACCTCCCGTTAGCAGTAAATCAGACTATACAAGATTGTATGACTTTGTCCACGGACTAAACATTGTATTTTTTTTTAATTACGAACTTAAATTTATGATATGTTTTTTAGAAACTTTTATGTCAAACAAAGTTGTTAGTTAAAATAATATTTTACGAGGAAAAACATGTGCTCTTTGAGGAGGTATCTAAATAGGTTGTTGCCAGTAAATTTTTCACGGTAATAAAAGCATCCCTCTCTAACTTATTTGTTTACAAATATGCACATTTCTTGAAGTAAATAACATTAAAAGCTCTTTAAAGCCTTATAATGCACAATAATTATTGCTGCATGACAAATATCCAATTTTATGACTCATCAAAATTCCCCTATTTCTTGTAAAAAAGGCTACAAGTAATTCAGAAAATCGTAGGGACTCATTAAAAAAAAAAGCATATCCTATTAATGCAAATAATCTCCCCTTTGGACTAAACAGATGAGGTGTTTTGAAAAAGTAATATGCTTTTTTTTTGCATCGCGTCTTACTATACGTTCAGGTTATATAATGATGCACTATGTTGGAATAGAAATTATGATGCTTTATTAAATTGTTTTCCAGGCTCTGTTTATGAAATTAGACTAAAACTGACTAGGTTTGGATAGTGCCTGGTAAATCTCTTGGCGCTATGACTGTAAAGTACTTATATAGGTTAATTGTTTGTAAGTCGTATACTGAAATATGTATGTTTAGAAAGTCTATAATTTAAAAATATAACTTCCTAATATATGTGCAGTGCTGAGTTTTATATTTTACAGTAGCCTCCGTAATTAATCTAATGTTTCCACTAGAAGTCGAAATAATGTGTGTGGATTAGATATTTTAGCAATTGTAATAAGCAACACTAGCTACAAAGGTGGTCAGGTTTGATATTTGTGCTTGCATAAAGTTGTTTTTTTAATTGAACGTTAAAATCACATGTTTTGAATTATCCTTTTAAACTCTATAATTACAGCAGCAACTATTTGACAAGTCTTGAACGCAAATAATCGAGTAAACAATAAAGAAGAAAATCACTATCATACATTACTTTACATTAGGCCAATTATTATTTTGATTCGTAAGGGGATTATACTTGACACATGTTGTAAAAGTTTCCAAGTGTAACATAAACTATTTTAAGAAAAGACAATAGGTGCTGCCCTTGCTCAAATTATAAACAACATCAGTAGGCCACTGGCGTGAAACATTTCCACCTTTCAGGTAGCTATAGATTACGTCACGCGTGTCGTAACAATATATAAACGCCAGAGAAAAAATGTAATGTCAATTTAAATCAATACAAAAACGGGAAATATGGTAGAATTAGCTATGAATGATGTTCGCCTTCTATAGTCCTTCAGTCACAGAAACGGAAATAATCTTTTGAGAAATCATTTTCTTAAGAAGGTAATGCACACCATTATGATATTAAGTTAATATTTATAGTAATGTATCAATACATTTAAATAACAGATTTTTATTTATCTTAATGCGACGTCTGGCAATTCTTCGGCAGAATATTTCAAAGTTTGTCGGCGAACGAGGCCACAGCTGACCGAATAATCAGAGTGACGGTGACCGGTAGAACAGAGACCTTATTTTATAGGACAACTAAATGAAGCTGCTCGATGACACTAAGCCAAAATTGATCGTGAATAAATAACAAGTGATTTAAAATAGTAAGTAGACTACATATGTGGAGGGGACTTGCTTTGATGAATGTAACAACCCTTGAAAACAAAGATGGCTACCTCCATTATGAGCACACATGGCATATGTTAATTGAGATGACAGCAAAATATGAACATAACACTTATTAAATATTTTTTTTTTCAAAAATAATTTAAATCTAAGTTGTTTGAAATATTAAATGTAATCGATTAATAACTGCTCTGAGCTAAGTATTGCTTTATTTTGAGAACGTGATTGCAATAAAATGGGCGTTTAAGTGAAAAGTAGGGGGAGAGGCACACGAGATGTTAATACGATTGCGCTAAAATAACCCCACCCTCATGCAACCAAATCCGCTACCCCCCATTTGATATAAAAAATACATGTTACCCCTTCGCCTGTATCTTGCACCATCATTCAAACTAACCTACCTCAAAAACAACCCATGCGGTTAAAAAAAACAATGAAGAGAAGAAATAAAATGATATTCACCGTTTTTTCGTTGCGGTTTGGCTTGTTTTCGCCTTCCCCCAGCTCTGGAAGTGGGCAGATCCGCAGCAGAAGATGCCATGACGAAGGAAACCGGACTGCAAGTGTCACTGTTGATTTATATTCCCAACCCATCAAGTACCACGCATCAATAGAATTGTAGGTACCCGATTTACGAGCGATGTCACTAATACCGAACAAGTGAATCAACAAAACAATTTGGTTTCTCGCAAGAGAAGAATTTACACACGAATTGTATTTTTGTTTTTACACAACCAAAAGAGTAAAAAAAATAATTAAAACAGTGTAGTTCAGTAGACACTTGTCATTTCACTTCTTATAATATACGTATAAAAATAACACGTTCATTTTTATTAAAGTTAGGTAATAACATAAGCTTACATCAACATTCATTACAAACACGATTGTGAAAAATATGTTTTCGAGAGAAAAAATATATTAGTACACGTGCTAAACAACGACGACAGTGATCTGGTGTTTTTTTTAATTCATTACTAAAAAATGCATAATCTGGCGCACAATGTCACTTGAAACTTTTTAGTGTCCGGTGAAACTTAAAGGCTAGGCCTACTCGATTCGAACCCCAAGGTGCCGCCTGCTGTCTTCTCTATATCGTCGGTCCGCTAAAAGCTGCTTGTAAACATGATCGTCCTCTCCCATTGGCTGTCAGACTGAAGGCAGCTTATTGGTCGCTCGCAACACCCGCTGCCACCTTGTACACCACACTTGCTTCGTCGTCTCAGTCGGTCGACGGACTGACTGCGGACCAGGTGAATCAATCCTTGAGGTTTTGCGGTGAAATATGTATGCTTTTTAGTTCACGTCCGAGGTCTTGTGTAGATGATTGTCACCGACATGAGAGAAATGTGTATGTTTTTTATTTTTAAACAATAATTTTTTTTCTGGTTGTTTTGTAGATGTCTTTGATTGTTATGTAGTTTTCGGATGTTGTTTTGAGAAGAAGCTTATTGGGGAGGCGGGAATAAGAGAAACAAGACAGAGAAGAGTAGGAAAAGCGGCAAGGCTCGAGGCAGACGTGAGGAGAGTGCTATGAGGCGGTTCTATGGCGGGAGAGAAGGGAGGAATGGTTAGTTGGGATGGACCGCCGCTAGATGCCAGCACCTGTCACTAACGGGGAATTGTCAAAACTGTAATGCAACTTTTATTTTTTACGGATCCAAGATGTACATTTTTCAGGGGGAGCGCCAATAAATTCGATGTGGATGGACCCAATAAATGGAAACTCGAAAACAAAAAAACTATTATTTTTTTACAGAATATACGCTAACTCATGAGCTTTAAACAATACCAGTGACGTATTCTGAGAAAATTAATAGGTATTCTGTACTCTACAGCCTGTAGGGAGGAATCAGGGGTAAAAAACCCTTAACCCCCGTTGACCAAGAAGGTCAATAGATGCTTCACCTGGAAATATTTAAACATGAGGACCTCTAGTTTAGAACAATGGTTCTCAAACATTTATGTTTTTTTTCGTACTCGCATTCTATCTTGGGAAACTTCGCACCTCCCAACTCCTTTCGTCTCTCTTTTTTGACCTATTTATATCTTTGTTTTAATAACCACCTTTAGAGCCTATTACATATTCTAACTTCATAAAAGTACACACCAAAACGTGAAACTACTGATGATTATCATCCACTCAAATTGTAATGGAATATCAAAAGTCAAAACACAGCACACTGCAGTTCATCGCAATACCTAAATAATCTGAGATTTAAGTAAAAATGTCAGGACTAAGAGTTATGAGCATACTCCTGACTGTATAAGAGTGACATTCACTATTAAATTGGCTGAGTGTAATTAAAAGTAAACACAGGTATCATTTTCATTTTTCATTCATTTGAAGTATTTAGCATGCACTTTCTGGGCCAAGTGATTATATCAGCACACGACTTAAATCTAGGACAAACACAACACCCAGCCCCCCAGTCGTTAATTCATCACCGTGAGAGGGGAAATTTTAAATTTTACCAATTTTATTTTTTCAGCCCATGCCGGAAATCAAACCCGGAACCTTTAGCTCAGTGGGCAGGCAAACTGCCAACTGAGCTAAGGTGTCGGACTCGCAGGTAGCAATATGCAATAGGCCTATATATATATATATATAGAGAGAGAGAGTAAAATGAAGTACTTACATGGATCAAACCATCAGAACTTGGTGGGAGGCATAAGGTGGGTTATCCAACTCACGCTGCAATAATAATTATATCGGTGGCGTAGTTGGCTAACGCGCTTGTCGTGTTGAGCTCCACTGCTGAGGACGGGGAGATCAAGGTTCGAATCTCGGTCGGGTGAAATGGGGGTGGTTTTTCCTAAATGGTTTTCCACTCTCCCTCCACGCAAATGCGGGTTCACTTCCTCTAATTCAACCTTCCCAATTCCTAATCCATTAGAGTAATTAGTACTTGAAGCGTATAACCCGAACGGGTAGTAAGACGCGGTGCTAAATTATTATTATATTATTAATAATAATTATAAGCCTAAAACTATCCATTAAATCCTGATTATGCTCCAGAAGCTATTTAGATCCGTAAACTGTGATAAAATTAACAAAGGGGAGATTTTTTCCCTCTTGGGCCTATTTCTTTATCGCTGCGTCATTGGTTAATTGCTAAGACATTTTATATCTGAAAATAAATTTTATTTTATATATTTTTTTTTTGATAAATCATTTTGAAACTGTGAAATTACACTCCTTAACTTTTGGGATTCCTTGATGTATAATTATATAAACTCACAATGACTAATAATTAGATAATGTATGCTGCAAAGAATTATAAACTTAAAAGCAACAACTAAAAGAACAAGGTTAAAACTCCATAAATACTTCATACTAAAAAACTAAAACCTTGTCTAGCTACTACAGTTAAATTAGCCCCTCATTCCCCACCCTCCCACCCCTACTTCACCTGTGTATACTCTAAAATGGTAGTAAATATGCTTGCCAAATACATTATGATACATGTGCCTAGAATGCATAAACATAATCAAATATGTATTTAATTATTGCATAGTTTAAAGCTGGTTATTTATACGATTATTTCACATGTATTATTTTCATTTATTTTATTTTATTTTATTTTACTTAGCCTAGTAAATAATCATTGTGATATTGACTCTTGAATATTTGTTCAGCAGTTGGCACACTGTTGTGTTTTGCGATAAGTATTGAGCAGGCCCTGGGTTGTAAACACCCTAGCTCATTGGCCTATGTTTGTTGGCGAGGGGCAAGGGGGAGTGTTGCAATCACATATACATTAGTCAAGGTCATTAGAACTTCTCTAGATTTGCCTGTTTTCAAGCAGCAGGTCCTGGGCTACATAAGCTGGGTAAGGTAAAATACCCTTTTGGAGGAATAATTACTTAAAACACAATATTCTTGAATTATGAACAAATAGGATGAGTTTACAAATTAATAATATATAGACACATTATACATGTATATTTATTCACAATTTAAACATTACTATCTACACAGTTTGCAGAGACAGCATAAAATTTAGAAACTAGTCCATATAATCATGGGTATGCGGCGCAGGACTAGCATACCCAGAGAATATGCCACTGAACAATACACATGCATGATTATATTACAAACCTTGTAGCTATAATCAGGGCTCAAACCTTAATCCCCTAAAGTTTATTTTTAAAAACGACCTATAAAATTACCTAAGGATTCTAAAAAATTACTTAATATTTAAAAAAATCTAAAAATTTAAACAAAGTCGCTTAATGAATGCACACGACCAAACACGAATTTTACTAATGGGAACTAATATATATATATATAAGCTTTCAACAAATTAACTCCTGCATTTTCTAAATATAACATTAATTTACAAATATCTGCTTCAGAAAAAAACCCAACTATTCCTTCCTAACGCAATCCTCTCCAGATGTGTCAGTGTCTCACCAGGAATGTGTATTTTACAAACGTACGGGCAAAGAGGATAACAAAGTTTATTACCTACATTGTATTTTCATTCCGGCAACTTTGTTATTTAAAAAAATGTTTGGGTATTCATGCATTTATAAAATATCAATAGTAGACCTATTTAAAAATCCAGAATTGATATTTACGACTTATTCAAAAATGACTAAAAATTATTATAACATACCTTAAAAGGACAAAAACCGAGAAAATAGGACCTAAAAATTTAAAATCACCAAAATTGAAATATAAAAAAGTGTCCATAGCCAAGGTATCATCAACAGAACCTATGTAGTGTACTGTACATTATGAGCATTGTCTGTGATGTATCAAAAAAAGGTGACATGTCATCCAAATTCGGGCCTTGGTGATAAGATTTCATAGGATGCATGTTTCGTATGTACGCCAACGCAGCTTACCGATAGTACAGAGGGGGGAAACACGGAGAAAGGGGGATGACAAACAAAATTAAGATGTAGTTTAGCTTAAAATCTTACAATATATCTTTTTCAATAAAAATATTCTAAAATATTGTCAACGGGCTTTATTTTATATAAAAAAATAAATATGATTTTTCAATAAATTTTTAACTCAAGCCTATGAATATCATGACACTTTAATAATACCTGGGCGTAACAAGTTTGGTAAGAATCGGCCGGAAACTTGTTATTTATTCCTCAACTTTGTATACCCTTTTATTTCTATTGAAACGTATTTCAATGTTCATGTTCTGTCTTAATACTGAAGTATGGCATCCGTGATACAGGGATGTGAAAATTTAGCGTTGGTAATGATGCCAAGCCCTTTGCCAAATTATATAAACCTATTCAAGAGGTGAATCTTTACCTCTGAAGTAAAGATTTTATGCTGGTATATATATGCATATATTTTCGCACATATTTTGTATAATTGTGTGCAATTATATATAAAAGTAATATATAATGGCGAAGACAAGAAGCAGTGGGAAACTTTCTTCCCACACCCTCTCCCTCAAACTACACCCCTCCTCCATCCAAAATATAGGCCAATATTTAAAAACCATAATTAGCCAACTTAGCAATATAAAATTTCGTCAATATATATAATATATAGTGCATCTGGAATACATTAATCGTGACTCAGTAGTACAAAGATTAGCCAGAACTAATGTGCCGGTGCTCAGGGGACGCCCGAATGTACTAATCGTACATCCTTTCCGTGGAGGCTCTTTCCATGTTCCGATGAGTTAAGGTGATCGTGATAGTGAGTAGGAGGGTTTGGAATCAGTTAAAACTATTAACCTAACTTAAGCCTAAATAAACAACCCCCGGTGACCGTTGGGGTAGTTCTCCTTTCTGGAAAAATACCCCAAGGTGCCAGCCAGGAATCAAACACGGAACCCCTAGACTAGTAGCCAGATGCACTGACCACAACACCACGGGACCGGCTTGCCTTCAAAATAAAACTGATTTTTAAACTTTTGATAAACTTTTCTATAGCCTTTTTATTCACGAACCAAAGAATATTGTACGGGCCTACATTTGGCACATTTCATCAGGCCCAATTTATAATTTTTAACTACCTTCTATAAATTCGAATAAAAATAGTCATTTACTGCGTTTAAATTATTTAAATCTCTTTACTTAAGAACTTAACTACCATGAAATATTCTCCAAATAGTTTTTAAAGGCATATCTGTACATTTCCTTGACTTCCAGTGGTTAGGGAACTGTGACTCCTTAATTCTCTTAGGTCTCCCCTGAAATATAATTTTTGCTACAGCTTTAATGCCAGGTCTCCATACTTCCCTCCAAATAAATTCTGTAATGCACCATGACCCATCTATATATGTTTCAGGTTAGTTTTTCAATATCTCGGTCTCACCGGTTATTTGCTATTTGAATTATTATTTTTTAACCTTTAATAAACCTATTAACACAATGAAATGAATATAGTTTAGTTTACATACTGTACAAATACTTTCTCAACTTCAAAATACAAGGTTTTTTTCTATATGTGGGAAAGGCCAGCTAGAAAAGATATTTAGAAATCTAGAGAATGTTTAGTAGTAAAGGACCCCAAGCCAAAAGAAGTCCAAATTTTTTAAAGTCGGCTGCGTTTAAAGGCTTCTTGAAATTATCTTCCCCTTGACATATTTTTAAAATTTAAACTGCCTTAGGACCTATTTAAAGTGGTCTTTCCCCAAAATCTTTAAAAATTTGATGTTTCTAAAACCTATTTGGGGCGGTCTTTCCACAGATTTATTTCGAAAATGGGATGCATCAAGAGGTTATTCGGAGCGGCCCTCTCAAACAAAACTTTGAAAATAATTTGCTTCTAAAATTTGAATTTATTTTTAATGGTAAAGAGGTTCAATGTGTCTTTCTCCCACACACAACCAAATAATTATTTCTTACATTCGCGTGTGTGTCACGGGTCGGGGTTAGCAGCAACTTATACATTTTAAGGAGGCAGAAAGTGTATAATGCAAGACACGTTGAAAAAAGACATTTTGATATCAAAGTATTCAATCGAAGATAAACGTATACAAAATAAAAATAAAGTTAATTAAATGAAAGTCTGGCAGTCGACGTCTGTTGTCAAAATAGTTAACTTAAGAAACGGTCATAATTTGTCCCCGTCCACATCCAAACCTATAATCATTTTCAAATGAATATAATAATTTAAATAAAAACTATAAATTTCTCTTTTTTTAAAATTATGCTAATGTAAGGCCAGCTTTCAGCTTAATATTAAAAAATATCAGAAGTTAAATAAATTTACGGGGGAAGCAAATTCATTCCAGAGAAGGGGGCGGCGCTGGTGGGGGTGCAAATTCTCCTCCCCCATATCTCGCCAGTTCCACCGCCACTAATTCCACTACCAAGGATGTCCGACTGACAACAAAATTGCTTAGTGTTTTGTAGTTTTAAAAGTAACATAAAACTATACTTATAGCTGAACATGGTTAATACTGACTATCTTTTTGTGTTCTGATTTCGATTCCCATGTCTACACTTCATTTTCCAAAAGTATATTTAGATATATTATCTGAATATACAGTAATATATATGTGTATTATTGACGTGAATACGTCTTTAAATTTGCTACCATACGGGGGCAATCCAAAAAACCTAATGATAACAAAATCTGGGGATACAGTTTGGCGTTGTAGTTTCGAATCTATCCTCTACGTCCAAAATTAAATTATACCACTGGATAGCTAAAGGATCAAAGAATGCATTACGATATGCGAGAACAGTGACGCATCGCGCGCGGTGGAGGGGGAAGCGCCGCCATTTTGAGGTTATTTTGCTGCGTATCGAGATTTGCAATTAGTATAACTTTTTTTTTTCCATTTCATTTAGGTAACTAGGTGGGTAGAGTGGTGAACCCAAAATTTAGTAGACCTAAAATCTGGTTCGACTTCATTTAGTGTTGATTATATTTTCATTACACAAAATGTGGCCCAATAATGTATCTTATTATAAACGTTATATAAACACACAATTTAAAATTCTGACATTTGTAAATTGGTCATTTTTTGGGGAAATCTAGCAACTGAGAGTGGTGAGCCAAATTTTACCCTTTACTCACCAAAAATCATTCCCTAAAGATAATTAAACTTGCAGACCAAATATGTGCAGTTTTTGGAAGCACGTTAGTGTCTGAACGGTTGTTTTTACTTATAAAAAGGAGCTAATACCCGAAATCTCAAAACTTATGAACACGTATTTATCATCCATTAGGAAAGTGACTCCAACATTAGAGTTAAACCCTAACCTAAGTGCATGCTTAATATTTTTTTTTTTTTTTTCNTTAATATTTTTTTTTTTTTTTTCAAATTTCTAGAGAGAAAAATTGAGTGGAATGAATTTTAATATTATAAACAATTTTTTTTATAACATTGATTATAAAATTGAGTTTTTATGACTTCAAATGGTGACAATATTGAATTTTCTTAAATATGACCCCCTAGGTATTTTCACCTTCTAAGGTGGTTCTTTTGATCAAATGAGCTTGACACGCCTGTCTAATCTATACCGCATCCACGTCTAGAAGAACCATTCAGAGGACATACAAAAATACTCTACTACACCAGTTCCCAAACATTTTAAATGGTGTACCACCCAAACAATTTCGGTAATTTGTAGTACCACCGAGATAATACTGAATATTCACCATTTCGGTACATTTTTAATGGTGCCTAGGGTGCACCAGCTGTCTGAGCTTAGATAAAGATTGCAACCTCTCTAACCACTGTTTAAATCATTTTACTTTTGGCTGAACTTGGTCCGAATATATTTATAAGATTTGTTCCAACTTTAATTTGCTTGTTTTGTTTGGTCTCTCACGACGTGCCACTGGGAATAATTGTACAAACCACAATTTGGGAACTGCTTCTCTAGAGCAAGGCCGTAATCGGGGGAGTGGGGTTGGGGGTTCAACTCCCCTTACCCCCTGAAATTTAATAAACAAAATATATAGAGCTTTATTTATGGTTCAAACAATATCAAAATTAAGGCACAAGTACAACTTAGGGGGCTGTGTTACCATAAAAAGCACTTCAGAGTGCTTCTAAAGGTGTTTAATATTTAGAATTTGTCCTAGCCTCTATCATTTAGGGGGTTGGTTATGTTGCCATAAAAAAAAACACTTCACATCTAGAGGTGTTAGTATTTATAATTTTTCCTAGCCTTCGGCAGTTTTTGTGTTATGTTGCCATAAAAAAAAATCATATAGCTTCTAGAATTGTTTAAATATATAGATTTTTCCTAGCCTTCAGCAGTTAGGGAGTTATGTTGCCATAAAAAACACTTTAGATAGCTTCTAAAACTGTTGATCAACTAAAAAAAATTCTAGCCTCCGGCAATTGGGGCATGAGCCCACCAAACCCCCCTTGAAATTATTGTCTGGCTACGGCCTTGCTAGAGCATACGTATCTTCAACCTTTTTGGGTCCAGATCGAATTATAAACTTATCTAAAGTACCACCATCATATATCGTGTGTCCACTCTACCTTTTAGTCGTATATTTTTTAATTCTTTATAATCAACCTTTCTCAAATACTTATATCCATACCCTTCTAGAAATAAATAAATAAAATGTACTTGTTTGTATTAAACTATTAAATATATACTACAACACTACCGATTATGAAAACTCAGGGTTATTTTGCTAACATTCAAATATTATTTGTAACTACAGAAGAGTCTCAATAATCCAACCTAAACGGGGCCGACAAGTGGTTGGATTACTGAAATGTCGGATAATATGAAAACAGGTGAAGGAGGAGAGGGAAGGTCAGAGAAAAAATCCAAATTACTGTACAGAGAAATGTAGAATAGGTATGAAATAGGGTTTGTTAGTAATTATTACTGCTAAGGCTTGAATTTGCTTTTTTCAATTGAAAGAAACACTTTCTTTTTCTTTTCACTTGCCATATTTCTCACACAGTAAAATAACATTAATGGAAAAATTCACACTCAATCACAGTATAAACGAGTACAGTGCAAACATTCACTAAGGCGGTCACACAGAGGTATGTGACTCCCTAACAAAGATACAATGGTAGTGGGGAAATAATATGCAGGCGGATACTGCACAACAATGTAAATTGCACGTCAAAAGGAAATGTCTGATTAAACAGAATGTCGGATAACCTAAGGTCGGATTATCAAAACTCTACCGTAGTAGATATATTTGCGAGTGTAAAAGACTCAAATATTAACTTTTGATGACAAAGTAGTTTTCTTACAGGATCGACTGAAAATTTCTGCAAGATCGACCAGTATCTGACTTCTACTCTAGAGTAAAAGTTAGCCAAAGTTTATAAAATGTCAAAAATTTTAACTGCTAGTTACCAAATTGACACATCTGTCAAAAGTGGGCGTTTCAAAACAACATAACTTGCCGTAAGAATAAATAATCATATCACTTAGGAAATGTTCTTCGAGAACAGATGAATGTTAAGGTCTGTATTTTCAGAGTTTTTATAAAAAAACATTTTTGCCGAAATAAATAATATATCGCTGAACAGCAAATATGTATATTTTCTAGAGATGGAACACTCGAATCCTTGATTCCCTCGAATACCATGGTATTTGAGAGATTTGTAACCATCTCATAAAATAATATCTTTAAAATTTAAATTCAAAATGGAGTATTCCAGTGTTTGTGTTATTTGTACTCTCTTCTTTCTTCTTTGTGTTTGATAAAGGCCAAAATATTATTCTATTTGTGTTAAAATGTGTGTGTGACTATTTTTAATATAGAAGACTGAAGAAAGGAAGATGTCACCTTTGTGCATTGGATTCGTCCCACATTTTTTCCTCTTTCCCTGGATGGACTTTCTGCATCAAATTTACTCTTAGTAGTTTATTTTTACTTTTTCTTTAGTGTAATCAATTTCCTCTATTATAAAATTAATTAGCCATTGGGCCACCTCATTTTTGAACATAAAGAATATTGAATATAATTAGGAAGAACTTACTTCAATTAACAATTTTAAACAATTGATAAAATAAATAGATTTGTTTAGTTAGGCGAAGAAAAAATATCACAAAAAGGACAAAATTGTATTAAAATAATTAATTTACCTTACAAAAAGTGTTCTTTTTGTTGTAATAGACATGAAAAACCAAACTTTATTTGACAGTGGTGTCAAGCCTTGAACAACTTTTTTTTTATAACTTGACTGTACATTTTTAAAGATTTGACTTTACATGCATTGCAGGAAGGATTAGAAACAAAAAAGTGACCCTGGTAATCAAGTATTTTTAGTTTGATAAATTATGTTAATTTTTTTGTCACTGCATCTAAATTCCCATTCAGGTTATAGGCAAATTACGTTAATGTTTTTAAATTTGCCAGTGTGTTATAACACATACTTAAAAATATAATAAATATATTGTGTCATTTAGAATCAGTGAAACTCAACCACACAATTATAAAAAAAAGAGTACTTTAATGGATTTTAAAATACAAAGTTGTGTGTTATAAAATTCACAATAAAAATATATAAACATTTAAATACAATATATCAAAATGTACTAGTAAAAATAAGTCTCATGATATACAATATACGACAGAAAGACTAGAAGAATGATGAGTTTGAGTCAAGGGATCAAATGGAGTCAAGTGTTTTCCTGATCTTGCCGATACTTTTCAACAAAATCAGAGCCCAAGTGAGGCAGATCGTCTTCTCTGAGTACCCCTCGAGGCAGGTAACCTAGAAGCTGAGTGGCATGTTCCTTCAACATACGCAATCGCTCTTCCTCAATCAAACGTAATCTGAAATACACACAAAATGCTCCAAGTAGACTTCATCTAAACTTTAAAATTCAGTTAAAAAACATTTTTGATAAACTTATTTTTTTATTTTGAAAACATTAAAATATAAAAAGTTTTAGCCCCAATGTAATGACCCATGTTTACTGTTAAAAACACTTACTAAGAACAACACACTGTTTAAGATTACCCTCAAAATGTAAATGATAAACACATAGTAATATCGATATTTATCAAAATAGTTACTATTCACCAAAACAGATGGTGAAATATGTCACTTAAAATAGACGAACCTTGATTTTCTGTGTATTTTATTCGTGCCAAAAAAAAGATGGCTGCCGAAACCTTCAAGATTAGTTTATTCAATGCATTATACTGGCATATATTTCTACTAATTTAGGGGACAAAGAGGATTTTAATTGCCTTATAAAAATTTAGCTGCATTATGTTGATCAAAGCTGCTATTCTTTGGTGAGATAGTTTAGGCGTGTGTACTGAATTCGGAAGTGATAAGATAGCAGACCATATTAAAAACAATTTAGCTGTAAATATTTGTTTTTCTCTGCAAGTGATCTCAATTTAACTGTGAATATTTATTATTCTGTGAAAATGACCTAATTTTAACTGTAAATACCATTATTGTTTTTCATCCTCAAATGATTGAATATGAAGTGATCTCATTTTCAGTAAAAATATTGTTTTTAGTAAACAGTGATTTGATTTTAACTATAAATATTGTTTTTCCTTTATAAATGATTTACATAAAATGATTTTATTTTAACTGTATATTGTTTATCCTACTAAAAAAAATGCAAATTTGGGGTGCGGCTTATATTCGGGGTGACCTATTTTTAGGTAAATATGGTAATTTTTTTTACAAAATTCAGATTCAAATTGAAGATTGCGGATTTGAAAGGAAGATGAAGATTCAGATTTGTAAAATCATGGATTTGACCCATTTCTAAAATACATATTAGTACATTAAGAATACTGCAGATGAATTTCTGACCTCGCTTTTTCTTCTTCTTTCTCTAATTCCGCAAGCCTGATAAGTTTTCTCATTTCTTCTGCCCTCCTGGCACGCCGTTCTTCTAATTCCCTCTCTACGGCGCGACGATGCTCTATAACTTTAAGGCGCCGGCGCTCTGCAGTCAGCTGCTCAATACGGTCATCCTCAGCAAACTTGGCCAGCAACTAAAAAACACAGATATTGTCGATGTTTTATTTCCATTGTTGTTAATTATGTGCTTTTAAATCAATTCTTTAAAGGACAATATTTGTGATTTAAGAGATTTAAGTAAGATAATGTATTAGTTTTGTTATAATTGTTGAAAAATGACACCGGGAAACAAGATTCAGATTCGTGTCCAGGAGTAGTTCTTGACTATATTTAGAGAATTATTGGTAAATTATTTTTTTCTTATTTATTTGAGGTATTTAACATGCACTTTCTGAACCGAGTGATTTTATCAGGACACGGGAATCTTGATGAGAGAGAGAGCGCAAGGGATTACCAATTTTGCCCGGAAAGGTATTTTCACATACTTTCCAGGATTCTTTTACATGCCACAATCGACATGGGACCCCGGCAGGGTTTGAACCCACAAACTTTGAGTCCTGAGGTGAGCACTTTACCCCGAGACCACCGGGGTCGACTATGATATAAATGTATTTTGTTAGACAAAAAGTTGTGTGTCGATATAAAAAGTCGGTAAATAAAATATTTATTTTTGGTTAAGAAATGCTAATAAATTAATAATTTTTTTTTTGGTACAATGCAACAAATAGAAAAATTATGGCTAGATAATATAGAAGGTTAAGAAAAATCATATAGCTTTCCTAGGCATTTTTTATTTTTCCGTATTTGGTCACAATATGGCTGCTATAATAGCCAGTTAAAACACATGTTTACTAATGTTCTTTGGTTGAGAGTACGGATGTGCCAAGTCCACTTTCTTGTTTCAAACCGAACTAGAATCAAATATATGAACAGGGTGTCTACTGAGTTGGAGAAACCAAAATTAGTGACTTTTTGGCAACCTTTTTTTGACCACAAAATTCCTTCGGTAAACGGTTTTACATCATACAATGCATATCTTGGCATAATGCACTAACACGCAACATTAAACTTTAACTAGATGGCGAACGTTAACCTTGTCCATGGTATCACGGTAAAAACAATCAGGCAGCTTGTGGCTAGTGTATGGCATTATGGGTGGTGGATGACTCAACATTCGACACGTTTGGGTTGTTACAATGCGCGAGAAATTAAAACAATATTTTTGTGACCTTTTTTGCAACTAGTAACTTTTTCATGACTTTGGTGACTCGGTAGACACCCTGATGAAATAGTTTAGAAGGCTATTCAAAGCTTAAATATTTTTTGTTAATTATTGTTTGGTGCTTGAATGTTTGATATATTTTGGTTATTTATATCCTTTTATGAACTAAAGTTACTAATTTTCATTGTTTAAGGTAAGAGGCCACATTTCCCAAGAGAACAACCGGTAAAATTATTGTTTAGTATTCTATAGATTCTCTAAAACTTTGTTTGGCAAAAGTGAGAATTAAGACAAAGCTGGACACATAATATAACATAACATAATAATGAAACGTAGGTTGGGGGATTGGGTGGTGACAATCAATTTTCTTTAAGAGGCAACCATTACCTCTTTGTCCATTGGCAGCAGTGGAAAGTGTGAACTGTGTTCTTCTTTTCATTGTAAAGGCCATATCCACCTTGCCTATCTATACCTTCTTCCAAATATAATATTGGACACATAATATAAATTGTCAGTCCATTATTTTATTTAACAATACACATGTATTAAATGTGGACCAAGGTATTTAATGACATAATCTAAGAGACAAAGCTAGGGATGTAGGGAACGTGCGTTAAGCCCAGTGTTTTTGCAGTTTTTATAGCAAACTTTTTTTGGTCAAAATAAATAAAATATTGCTCCAGTAAAAACATAGCATTTAATTTTCCTCTTATGGTGATATTAACCAACAGTTGCTGATTATCTGTCAAGGGAGTCATGGAATTTGCTGACCTAATGCCGCTCTGCTCATGACAGATATCAAACAAATGTTAATATCATCATGTGATGAAAATTAAACTTTATGTTTCTAGTGGAGAAATATTTTGTTCATTTTGGGCAAAAAAAAAGTTTTGCTAGGAATACTACCAAAAAACAGTCTTTACCTCACATTCTCTACATCCCCAACTTAAGGCACTCACTTTGTATCATATATAAAATATTATTTTAGCCTTTTGAGAATCATATGTTGTAGCTTAATAATAGCAACAGATTTAACTTTAAATTACAGCAGCCTGCCGAGCCCTTTACTATCATAAAAATATTGCATAGTCCCAAAAAGGTTTTGTTTTTGTGGGTTCTAGCTATCAATGTTTAACATGTTAAATTTATGAGAAATAGTCTTAATATAAAATTTAAAATATATTGAACCATTTAATTTACGATCATAAATAATTTGATAAATAAATATAAATATAATCATTACTTTTTAAACATAACTTTTTTTTTTTACAAACAAATTTTTAGTTACAATCATGACAATGCTTGGCATTTTCACAAATCAGTTTAATATCTGGATTTTAATAGAAGATAACTGGATTTGAATTATAATTTCTAATACAGTCAACTCTCGATTCTACGACCTTTCACGGTTCCCTGGAAAAGGGTCATTATTTCGAAGGGGTCGTTATTGGAATTTTAACAGATTTTGTTCCATCCCTGACCTTCATACGAAAAAATTGCATTTTTAGACAATACGTGAAAAAGTAAATAAAATAAAACCTACCTATTTCTTGAAGAAGGTACTCCTTTCACTCATTTCGTCAAAATTATAAGTTCGTATCAAATAAAAAAAAATAGC
>CABEEJ010005636.1:37168-47886 GCA_901482245.1 Timema douglasi | reverse complement strand
TTCGGAGCCTATTCATTTCAAACAAACAAACAAACAAACAAAAAATCAAATCTTTCCTCTTTATAATATTAGTATGAAGTATGATTGAAAAAATTGGCAATCCTAATTACCGAAATATTTGACAGTGTGAAAAAAAACACTCTAAAATTGTCTCACGAAGCCTGAAATTACTATGACGGAGCCCAAGGGTGGCGCAGAGTAAGTTTGATAAACGCTGGTCTAAGGCATCCGTCTCACTCTCAATATACCAGACTTCCGATTGTAGTGAGAGCGTGGTTCGAATCCCTATCTGGTGTACTGAGGGTGGTTTTTCTTAGATGAATTCTCATGCTCCCCCCTCTAAAATGCAGGTCGGCCTGTAGTTCCTCTCAACTCAACTTTGATCGGCCCTAACCCATTAGTGTCATAAATCTAATCAGTGATATGACAGGGTTATAAAGATATAAAAAGTGTCAATGTGTTAAAAAGGTAGACACAAAAAAAACATGTTTTACTCTCTGTCGTATGAAATATTATCTCAGTCGGTAGGGTTCGATTTCTAGCACGACCAAAAAATGTATAATAATTTGTACCGTGGCTACAAACATCTTCGCCGCATAACCTCCACCACCTATAAAAGTGCAGTTACACTTACCCTGTTTGACCGGGAAACCAGCGCCGCTCAGAATAGCGTGCACCCGGTAAGGAGAAGTGACTCTTTGATGCTTTTAGGATGTAGGATCTTTCTACATGTAAGTCTACGTTACATTGGAAAAGCATTATATATTTGTAAACTGGGGAACAGTTCAATTGTAACTTAATTATGTAGGGACCGATTTGGATTTGCTTCGGCATTTTTTTATGAATAATTTTACTAGTTTAAATTAGTTTAAATTTGTATTCTATGGTAGTACAATGAAGTCATGTTTTATTATTTATATTTGTAGGGTATATTGCACTATTGTGATTGGGATCTTGTCTTCCTGTGCTAGTAGTTCTAAATGAAACATATATGCAGTGGCGGCTCGTGTATAGGCACTGCGGAACTGCAGCACCCCCTATTTCCACTTGATATTATGGATAACATTTAATATAATGAGTCCTTTTTACTTTAATTCTTTATTTATTTTTGTAGTACAATATACATTCCTTAAGCTTAATGTCAGTACTTCAGTAGCCATCCCCAAGTTTATGAAAAAGATACAAAAATCTTTGCCTGGAACTGTGTGCTTCACAGTTCTAGTGACGTGGTGTTTGACTGTTGTGCGCATGCGCACATAGGAGTTGGATGGGGAGTAAGGCGGGACTGCCAGGTAGAGAGAGCACTGTTTCTCTCGCAGTTCCGGCTCTGGCGTGATTGGTGGAAGGAAGTTTTTTTTTTACTCAGCGTGTGTTGTGCTTAAAAACCATGTACCATATTCTTGAATGTGATAAAGTGTAGAAGAATGTAAAATTAGATTATTATTCTGCTTCCAGCTATTATATTTGATTCATTTTTTCTGTTCTTTTATTTAACAGAAAACTTTAACCATGGCCTTGCATCCCCAAGAAATAAGTTCTGTAACTGTAAGTGAACTTCAACAGCTTAAGTTTTCACAGCTATCTCTCCATAAGAAAGTTACAGTTAAGAAAAGAGGTCATTCAACACCTGATATTCTAATATCTCAGCCAGTTAAAAGCAACAACAAGAAATATATTCGTAGCTTTAATTCTGAATGGTACCAACGGAAAAGTAGGCTTTGTGGATGTTAAGTAAAAAATGCACTGTTTTGCTTCCCATGTTTGCTGTTTGGAGGTGATGTACCTTGGACAAAAGATGGTTTTAGAAATATAAACCAAATGAAAGAAAACTTTTAAAAGCATGAGAAGTCAAAGAAGCACGTTGATAATGTTGTTTCACTGTCACTTTTAGGAACCGTAAGTAATAAGGAGAAACTTAGTGAGGCATACAGACTTTCAATCAATGAGCATAATATAAAAGTTAAAAAGAACTCTGAAATTTTGTCCAAAATAATAGTCTGCATTTACTTTTGTGGAAACTTTGAAACTCCCTTACGTGGACATAATGGAAAAGACGATTCAGTAAATCCAGGGGTATTTAAAGGATTAGTAAATTTTGCATCTGAATTAGATTCAGATTTGAAGAATAACTTAGAAACCAGCGCAGTCTTCAAAGGTGTTTCTAAGACCATTCAGAATGAGATACTTGACTGCCTGCTACAAGTATGCCATGAGGAGATAAGGACGGAAATTAGAAAAGCTTTTTTTGTAGCTGTCATGGCTGATGACACAACAGATGTTTTGGAACACAATCAAATGGTCCTTGTTCTATGGTACGTATTGAATGGAGAAATATTTGAGCGTTTTTAGGGATTCTTTATTCCAGAAAATCAAACTGCAGATGGCATATCAAAACGTATTTTAGAACAATTGGACATAATCCTTCAAGGAAATTGACAAAAACTGATAGCTCAGACATTTGATAGTGCAAATTTCATGAAAGGCAAAAAGCAGGAGTTCAAGCAAAAATAAAAGCAGTTTATCATAATGCACATTTCATTCACTGTTATAACCATCAACTTAGTTTAATAATGAGAAATGCAGAAAGTATTACACAAAACGCAAGAATTTGTTTCTCTAAGATTCTGGCTATTACAACATTCTTCTCCAAATCACCACAACGTGTGTCCATTTTCAAGAAACATATGGACGTCAGCATTCCACGTCCATCCTCTACAGGTGAGAATTTAAACATACGGACCATAAACAGAGTTCATGAAAATTTGCAACCTTTGAAAAACTGCCTTACTGAAATTCAGTCAATGTAAAATGCAGATCAAACAATTGCAGAAGCATCTCGAATTTTAAAATACCTGAATGATGATAATTTCAAGTTTTGGTTAAAGCTTTTTCATCAGATTATGCCTCATGTTGAAATAATTTACAACCAAATGCAATCTCGAGAAATTAGTATGTTTAAAGTTAATGATTGTATAACAAATTTCAAAACTGCTATTTTAGAATTGAGAAACTCAAAGTACTGTGAGAATCCTTCAAAGACACTCATAGCAGAAGCTAAAGAAGTGTGTGACTATATATATGTTAATATAATGGACAGATATTCTTCCACTAAACACTTAGTAGCTGATAAATTGTTCAACAAGAATTGCTTCACTAGATTTAAGAATGAACATCCCACAAAAGATATAGTACTGACCACTGAAGATTATCCTATGATTGACAAAGAAAATCTTGAAACTGAACTAAAAGTATTATATTGTAGGACTGATTGATATTCATGAAAATTGCAAATTAATTGAGCAGCTGAAATGTATTTGGAAAATAATCTAGATGATGTTTTTAGTGAAATTACGAAACTGATAAAAATCCTCTTGACAATTCCCATGACTACATCAGAGGCAGAGGTCTGCTTTTCAACATTGAAAAGAATAAAAACTTTTTTAAGAAGCACTATGAATTCGGAAAGACTAAATGCGCTTGCAGTACTTTCAGTGAAGAAAAATTTCCTCAATTGTCATCCAGAGATCAAGGAGAAAATTATTGAACTTTTTTTCGCAAATTAAAACAAGAAGAATGGATTTCATTTTTTAATAAATAGATCAAGCGTGAACTGTAACAATTTAAGTTAAAGTAAGTAAAAAAGTCTTTTTTGTTAAGATTTATCAAGTTCCTGAATAAATTTTCTTTTTTTACGTGTTTTTTTCCCTTTACACAATTTTAAAACAAAGGCTCAAAATTTTCTGGGGTAGCACCCCCACTAATTTTAACTATGAACCGCCACTGCGTATATGTATTGTTATCGTACTTTCAATTATTGTTACGCAAGGAGAGTTTCGATTACTGTTTGTCGACCGTTATTATACACTCAGTATGTGTGTAAGAGATATATGTGTAGGTTGCCACGCCTCACGGGTAGTTGGACGATAATAATATCTTTACTCATTTCTGACGTAGCCAGGTGTATAGTTAGGAGCATATTCCTACTAGGTGATATGGACAAGATAGGAGATGTGATACAAATAGACTCTCCAATATACGCGTTTCCCAACTTTAATTTCTTTTCAATAATTGTTTGCTATATTTTAACTTTTAGCGCGTATATAAATTGGTTATGTCAAATTATTATGAATGTAAGCCTACTTTATATTTTATTGTGGGTTTAATAATCTGAAAATTTATATTAATTTCTTGTACATAAACATATGTATTATCTTCCCTATGTATATTGTTGCTATTGAGCATTGCCCGCAATCTAAAAACATAATATTTTTAACATTTGGATTACGAAAATAAAACGGCCTCTAGGACAAAGTATTATTATTAGCACCGCGTCTTACTACCCGTTCAGGTTATACGCACTTACGCTCATGTGTAACGGTAGGGTGATTGTGAGATGAAATGAAGGACCTACAGTTTAACGTGGAATCCGAACCACGGTGGAAGCCTGGCATTCCCCACATTCGCAAGATATCTTGTCAGAGGTGAAGGACAAAGCCTTCTTCTATTCGGTTGTTACTCTTTTACACCTAACATAACCTTAAACTCCCATTAACGTGTATAATTAAATATTTCATTTTGCTGATAGTTAAACATCTTAGTTCAGGTACTTGGGTTTTTGCATATTTGAGTGTGGATCAAATAAAGGTCCCTGGTGATCCACTTTATTATTGCCCTTGGTATTGCAAAACCTTTTCTACAGAGAGGGGTTGATAGTGAAATGACTGGCCTCGGTGGCGTAGTTTGCTGGCGCGCCAATTCCTAATCCATTAGAGTAATTATTACTTAATCGTATAAACCGAACGGGTAGTAAGACGTGGTGCTAAACAATAACAATTAGTGAAAAGGGGTATTCCTTTTCACAGGGATGAACTAACGACCGAAGGTGTATGTTATAGATTTAGGTTGGTTTTTGAGTCATGGGCTCATATAATTAGTACTTTCAGAACGTTCATGTTAATTACCTCAAATAATAAACATAATTCCTCTATCATTCTTTTCCCGCCCGAATTAAAAAACAAGTTCTTCCCAACACGCGAACCACGGTACGCCCTTTCGTTGTATTTGTTATTGACTTTGAGCAGTATAGTACACATATATTATTCCGAGAAAACAAGTTTTAGTGGATAGTTTTGTGTATTCTTTGGCTGGACAAAAGATAAAGAATTGAAATTATGTTATTTATCTTGCTGAGAATATTTCCACGGGACATTCACAAGCAGGGCAGCCCAAAGTTTATTTTACGCCCGGGCAGGATTTATTTTTGGCTCCCCATAAATATCATGGGGATAGTAGGAACGTAGTAAAATAATCCCCAAAACTAATATATTTGTACCCAAAGTAGCCCGGGCGTAATAGGAAAATAATCTGATTGGAAACTTCACAAATGGTAATCAAATCATACTTAAATCGTTACACTGCGAGATTGTACGAATACGGTTAGGATCATAAATAAAACTATAAGAACATGTTTTGTTGACAATATCTTCCTATTTATGTTTTATAATAACAAATATTTTGATATAATGAACGGCTAGCGAGATAAAGTTTTAGAGTGCAATTTTTTTCAATATGGAGAATGCAAAAGAACTGGCTGAGAACAGAGCTATATCTTATTCTATTCAGCACAAAAAACTATACC
This sequence comes from Timema douglasi, assembly GCA_901482245.1. Classification (NCBI taxonomy): domain Eukaryota; kingdom Metazoa; phylum Arthropoda; class Insecta; order Phasmatodea; family Timematidae; genus Timema; species Timema douglasi. Next base: position 42,248 of record CABEEJ010005636.1, on the reverse strand, counting down.
AATGTCAGATTTCTTGTATCATAATGTGAAGGATTATTATGTTCAACAACAACACTACCACGCCCAGGTTTCATTAGCTTAATTTGGGGCTCTGTTTAACGCCCCCATCGAGATGGCACCCCTGGCAGCCACCCGGCCCCTTAGCCGCCTCTGTTCACAAGACAATAAAGTATCATTATTATTAGCACCACGTCTTACTACCCATTCGGGTTATACGCACTTACGCTAATGTGTAATGGTAGGGTGATAGTGAGATGAAANCGGGTTATACGCACTTACGCTAATGTGTAATGGTAGGGTGATAGTGAGATGAAATGGAGGACATACGTGGGATCCGAACCACGGTGGAGACCTGGCATTCTCCACATTCACAAGATGTCTTGTCAGAGGTGAAGGAAGGGTTTGGTAATCAGATAAATCTGTGCCGGGACCGAGGATTGAGCCCCGGACCCCCAGCACAGAAGTCCGACACCTTACCCCTAGACCACCAGGTCACCAGTATCGTTGTTATACTCTATAATCTATATCAGGGGTCCCCAATTATTTTTGATGGAAATCCGCTTTAAAAACTCGACATATTTTCGCGGTTCGGCAAAACTTTAACATTGACTCAAGTTCAAGCCCTATAGGGCTCTACTAATTCAAAAACATGATTTTCTTACCTTTTAGTTATTTTACTTATTTGTTTTTGCTGGCCTCCCATGTATACTACCCGCCCACCACCGAAATAGCATCATTTCTTATGTCTATCACTATCTCATCAAGGTCCTTAAAAATGTGTCTGGGGTCCGCCATTTAGTGACCACTGGTATATATTATGAAATAACTTTCCAGTTAGGTCGGGTTCACAAGATTTCCTAGCGGTGTAAGAGTGGTTTTAGGCCTACTGTCATATTTATTTTATCAAAGTTCTTTGATAAGAATAAATATGACATTAGGCGATTCATCAAAGTTATTTTACAAAACATTTGTGTGATAGAATATGCCCTTGAGGTTAAGCAAAGCAAACGGTGAAATCTGAAGAAAGAAAAAAAACATTCACAAGTGAAAACAGTTAAAATTATATTTGTCTCAATTATTTTATCATAATTATTGCACAAACTCGTTAGATTTTCCATAAGCATCCTCCCTACCATCTTATTAATTTTTTACGTGTCGGTAAATAAGATTATTTTAATCATTTAATTATTTTTATTACTAAGTCATTTATTCTGTTTATTGAAACTATATCTTTGTGCAAAATATAAAGTTTGTATTTCAATTATTTCTATAAGACAGTGAAAATGAGTGATTAGAGTGGAATTATAATTTCTTAATGAAAATAAAACATTTTTAAACAATTTGAAAATATTTTTTTATTTAATCATAAAAATTGATAAAAAAAATTACGTAAGATGGATTCTGAACCCATTTCCCCACGCCCCCCATAAGAAAATAAAGAACATATTGAATCCCATCCCCCAAACACGCGTAATTTAAGGACGGACCCAAAGAGTATTTTTCATATTAATTAATGGAGTGACATTGCTGACCACATTTTAAAAGGTTTCACTGTCCATTAGTAAATATTTTTGAACTGAATTGACTATATTTGTATATTCACATATTATAGTGTAAGATCTTTAATAAAAGTGTGATATAATACACACATATTTGGTTAAAGGCGGTGTCGACTCTTATTTCATATAGTTTTATAAAATAAATATGACAGTGTAGCATCGTTCTTAGAAAACATTTCTCATTGAATAATAGCCTTAGCATTGTTAGCAAACTAGCCATCAAACGTGCCAGAACGTGACATTTAGACAGGCAAGGGTTTATGGGCTAATGACGTCACCAGCTTAATTTGCATTGTATGCGCACACTCCATTCTAGATATCAGAACATTCTTAAGAGTCCTTCTTACAGTAGATTAACCGGTATATTAGGTACAAGATTACGCTTGAACCAGATAAGTCCTTAGCTCACTCGCTAGCTTACGGAGTTTAGAGTCTCAGGTTCGATTCCTGACATGGTAGAAAAATGTATCTTTGGTGAAATGAGGGTTTATCCTCTCACAGTGATTAATTAACGGTTGGGGACTGGTTGTTGTCTGTTCTAGAATCAAGTTTTTAGTCGTGTGCCGATATAATCAATCGTTTCAGAAAGGGCACATTAAATACCTGGAATGAATGAAACGAACCAGAAAACTTTTTGAAGTGAGGTTTTTTTTAAATCTATCATTGGACAACAGCGAAATTGGGAATCGATATAATTTTTTTCATTTTAATATAATTATTCTTTTTACATAATTGTTATTTTAACGTTGTATTTAAAAAAATCCAATACCTTAGCTCAGTCGATAGCTAGCGTGGCTGTCTAATGAGCTAAGAGGTCCCGGGTTCGATTACTGGCATGGATGAAATGTGGGTTTCCCCTTTCACGGTGATGAATTGAGCTGTTAGCTGGATGTTGTCTGTTATCGATATGTTAATTTATATGCCATGTGCTGATATAATCGGTCGATTCAGAACTTGCACGTTAAATACCTAAAATAAATGGAAAAAAATTAATATTTTTTAATATGGAAACATTATTTTGCTTGTTTGAATACAACTGTTTTTAAAGAAGAAACAGGAACTCTCACCACGATGTGACGCCTGGTTCGATAAGTTAGGTAGGCTAGGTGTTAACCGTGGAGTGATAACGGACGGACTCTTAATATGGTACACCATACATTCGTTATACGAGGTTGAAAGTATATATTTATTTTAGGTCTAACAGCATCGGTGATCATATGGATAAGCTAAAAGTCTCGTCTGGATATGTTTGCCAATGATGGGAAAGTCGGGGCTCGAATACTGACTGGGTGTATTGAGGGTGATTTTATAATAAATGATTTCCCACTCACTTTCCTCTATAAAATGCTACCTTCCTCAATACAAATCCTATCAGTGTAGATGGTCCGAACTCCGGACGGTTAGTAATTTTTTGTATCCCCCCAGGTGCAGTGGACGCCATTGCCGTATGCAGCTAAGGGTTGCCGAGATATTATTTCTTGCAGTTGCCAATCATTTTGCAGCAACAGATGCGGTTGTGTAAATGTAGGAATTCCTTGTACGAGCATTTGCAAGTGTGGTGGTTGTGGTGAAAAATGAAATGCGAGAGTAGTGTGTAAGTCCTATTGGAACCCCAGTTCCTCTGACATGTCAAAACACTCAATACATCCTGTTTGATAGAATTACCGTTATAATTGCCCTACATCACTCTTTACAGCGCTGTGGTTTTCCCCTCCAAGTTTGACCTCCTTTCCACATCCGTGAGAAAATTTACTCCTGTCCAAACTTGTTCATTCCTGTCCCATTTGATTTTTTGCATCAATTGATTTTTCCCCATTTGATTGTTTTTGTGTGTGTCCCTGTGTGGAGGCATTTGGTTGGTAGTTTAATTTATTTATTGATGTGGGTTTTTTAAATTTATTGCTAGGGGGAGTGTTCAGTCGTGGGCGTCAGGCCCCCCTCCGTGCCGTATCGTCAATTCTGCCCGTGAGGGCGGGGGAGCATCGTTTCTCGATGACTTTCGAACATAAAGTGATGCCCCACCAAGTTTGATCCTCTTTTCACTTCCGGGGCCCAAGATAATTACTCGATGCTCCACCGCCCTCACGGGCAGAATTGACGATACGCCACGGAGGAGGGCCTGACGCCCAATACTGTACACTCCCCCTACCAATAAATAATAAAACACCCACACAAATAAATCAATAGAAAACTACCACCCAGAACCCTCCCCACAGGGGTACACACAGAAAACAATCAAGTGGGACAAAAATTAAATGGTACAAAAATCAAATGGAACAGGAACGAACACGTTTGGACAGGAATAAATTTTCTCACGAATGTGTAAAGAGGGTCAAACATGGAGGAGAAAATCACATCGTAGTTATGAGCGATCTAGGGCAATTATAACGGTAATTCTATCAAACAGGATGCAGTGAGTGTTTGGATTGTTCATAGGAACTGGGGTTCCATTGGGACATACACACTACTTGCTAGTGCATTAAAGATGCCGCTATTTCTTACGAATTCGTGTTCATTTTCCTTTAACAAATATAATAACCTAGTGTGTTTTTACTCTTCTGTGATTGTATTTAAGTTGGGTGTTGAGTGTTAGTTTTTATAAACGCATGTCAATTTTCCTTTTGCACATGTAATAACATTTGCAATTAATACGAATGTTACCGTGATATTTAATGGCCCCTAATACATTGTTAATTTTCTTTTCAGTTTTAAAATAAAGTATTTTTTTTTCCTACTATAATTACTGACTATTGCATAAAACAACCAAAATCGGCGGTAAAAATCCTTGAGTTCAGTCATAAAGTACAGAGCGTTAAACTGTATCAATGCAGAACATTTATTCGTCTTCATTTCCCAATACATGTATTTTAGGGGTGGTTTCAACCCCATTACATGGGTAAAATGTACATTTACATGGAAAAAGTGTGCTATAAAATCGACTTTTAGTCATTTGTATTGTGTTTTTATGTTTTTAATTAAATCATATTGATTTTGTATTTTTTCCCTTTAGGGAAGGTTTCCAACCCTTTGATGGGGGTTGAACGTTTAGAACGTGTGATAAAGCTAATAATTTTGGCCGTAAAATCATATTTGACGAAGATCTGCGACATTAACAGCCCACGTTGTGATCCAGGATGGCACGTTCTTGGGGATTCCTTCTTCGTTGCACTTCCATCCCCTGCCCCCTCCCGCATGAATTTAACCCCTTATGAAGTTTACATAAAGTGTCCTTCTGTTATTTTTGTCAAACCACATCGTTTTATTTTAAAAGAAAAGTAACTTCTTCGAATATATTTTTATTCCAGTTAAAAACTTTTTCCATCCCCAAAGTACCCCCTACGGCCCTACCCCCAATAAAACTTGGGGGCGGCTATTTATAAATGGTTGATCAGGATTGTTTAACTAATACGAGGCTTCGTGACACTTTAAAACCAATCATAGACACTTTAACACGTCAGAAAAGTTTTAAAACAGACGACTAGCTCGGCTAACGAGTTTTGATCCTTAAGGGTTTATTTGGG
>CABEEJ010005636.1:0-37149 GCA_901482245.1 Timema douglasi | reverse complement strand
GTTGTTAAAACAGAGAAATCTCTTTTTTTTTCCAAAGTGCATAATTCATGCAGTAATCTTCCATACTATAATGTACCGTTGCTGTTTGTCAGCCAGTCTGTTCAACTTATATGGCGAGTAGCTGGTCAGGAAAGGCCTAGAGGGGCGTGGCAGTTTCAGTAGGAGGACGTGTCATCAACACAATTAAATATGCAGATGATCTAGCATTGCTGACCAGAAATAAAGAATTGCAAGAAATGATGGACAGGTTAGTGTAGATCAACAATGAGAAGTAAAAAGTGATGGTGATTTTTTTTTAAAAACGAAAAAACGCTGAAAATCAAACTTGAAAACCATGAGTTGGACAGCATTGAGAAGTTCAAGTACCCGGGAAGTCTGCTGACAAAGGATGTCTACTGCACTAAAGAAATTAGGTTGAGAATCACCATGGCCAAGGAAGCTTTCAACAAGAAGAGGTTAATGCTGACCAGCGAGATGAGTTTAGAACTGAGGAAGAAACGGATGAAATTCTACATTTGGAGCAGTAACTTGGACTTTTGGAATATGGAAAAGAAATACTTGGAGAGCTTTTTTTAAATGTGGTGCTGGAGGAGACTTGATAAGATCAGGTGGAGAGACAGGGAAACAAATGAAAAAGTAATGAAAAGATTGGGTGAGAAGAGATCCATTTTGGATGTGATTCTTCGGCGCAAAGCAAACTGGTTCGGACACATCCTTAGAAGAAACTATCTTCTGCACGACGTCATGGAAGGAAAGCTAGAGGGAAATATAAGCTTAGGAAGAAGGATTCAAATACTAGATGACTTGAAGGAAAGACGAAAATCCTGGGAGCTGAAGAAGGAGGCAGAGAACAGGGCGCATTAGAGGTCTAATTTCACTGACAAAAGAAATGAGCCTGTTGTAAGACAAAACACCTAATAATAAATAATATAGCACAGGGTACGCCCTATATGAGGATGATGCTAGTTTATATGAGGATGTGGAGCCAATGAAGATCTTAACCTAGCTCAAGCTTAACTAACTGAACCCTGGTGACCATGGGGATTATTCCCCTTTAGAGAAAAATCCCCTGATACCAGCCTGGAATCGAACCCGGGACTTGTAGATCAGTAGGCAGTGCCTCTGACCACTGTATCACGAGGCCAGTATATTTTTTACTGTGGGTACTTTAGTAAAATCTTTCGTGTCATATGTACAGAAATATGTGATTATTAATATACATATCTGCTAAACGTCGGCTGGAACTAATATATCAGGAGATACAAGGTAAGACGGCTGTATCTTCTCCAGTGTTAGCTACGCCACTGGATTTTGTCTTACCCAGATTTGCCATCCCATGCAGCCTCACCACTGACCAGATTTGTTATGTCTTTATTAAATGCAGCTATTTTTAGATGTTAACGCTAGGACTGAGAAGAAACAGACACACAAAATGGGCAGCTAAAATAAACAAGTTGAATGGCTTGGAATGTTATCGAGAATAATATGAGCACTCAGGTAAATTGATGATTCACCAATAGGGTTGACTGCATGAGGAAGCATATCCATGGGGTGTGAAATCTTCTCCCTCCCCATTGTATCCCCATCAAGATCGAAACATAATTTCAATACTCTTAGTTGATTAACTGGAATATTAAATACAAGATTATGCTTGAATTAGAAAGTGGGATTTTCTGCATCCTTCACTTGAAATAACCAAATCGGGATAAGGCTTATAGAATTTTCATTTTAAGATTAGGTATCATTTTTCACCCACTTCAGTGGCCACATAGTCTAAGGTGCTACTCTCGCAGTAGGCTAGACTGTCGTTAACAGGTAGATCGAGATTCAAATCTCAGTCGGATGTACTGAGGGTAGTTTTTTCAAAATGCTTTTTCCACTCTTCCTCCACGCAAAGGTGGGTTAACTTCATCTAAATATAGCGTTCCTTTCCCCTAAAACAATTAGTGTAATTAGTACATGAACATATATCCCGAACGGGTAATAAGACGTGATGGAAATGATTTTTTTAAATTTTGTTGTATTTAAAAAAATGTGTGTTAAAAGAGTGTCATTTGTCTTCCTTCCGCTGAAAAGAATAATAAAAACGGCATAATGATGTGACATCTGGTTCTAGATGGATTAGTTCAGTGTTCTGCAGCACATTGGTGCATTGCGGCAGCTTATTAGTTGTGCTGTGTGGCTACAGCTCAGTGCCATGTATTGCTGTTTCAACAAAAACATGGGCGAAGTTCCCAAAGTTAAAACCTTTGTCAAAAGGCTACAGGTTTTTCAATTGTTCAAGACTCCTGAGATGAGCTGATATGACAATTATATGGACATGTTTGTGATTTGGTCAGTGGATGAACATATTTTATTTGTGATACATGGCCTTTTGTCTAAGTTGGGATTTTGACAGAAAGGAGTGTTGTAGAATGAAATACTACATGAATAACTATAATAAAATAAATAAGGCCTATAGTCTGACCACCATGGCGAGAACATTTTAGAACAGAGTTTTCCGAACCAGGGTATGCGTACCCTAAGGATATGTGAAGGATCTCAAGGAGTAGGGTCCTATGTCATGTATCACAGAGCGATATTAATCATAAAAGATTTTTCAATAATAGAAATTCTGTTTGAAAAAATTTCCCGATTATGTGTTGATGCCATGAACTCAGTAAACTTTTCTTTCCTTATGGCAATGCTTTTGTTTGTTTAGCCCACCATTAGAGCTTTATTAAAATTTGGAACTACCATTTATATTTTATTAGATAGAGGTGGAAAGGGCATGTCGATTAGGCCAGGATCCTGGAAGGTGTTTAGGAAACTGTTTAAGAGAATAAAAAAAAAATGTAATGTAGCGACCAATGACGAAAGATTTTACTACTCACAAAACTGAAAGTTGTGTTAACCATGGCTTGGCATATGAATATAAAAGTAGTTTTAGGCCGTCATATAAGGTTTTTCTTAAAGGGACCTAATTATAATTGCATTCACAAGATTAACATACTTTGACATGTTTTTTTCCTGACCATATCAGATGTAAAGGACCCTCCACATCGAGCCTTCGCACCTGGGCGAATGCGGGGGTATATTTGGATCCTGCGAGGGCTGGAAACCCTGTGTTTGGATCTAGGATGCAGCTCTACTGTAGGACAGGTTACCATCTCTCCATCCTTCACAGTGGGAAGGTGCTCGGTTCGGAACAAGACTTCAACAAGTTTGGTGAGTTTAGTTGGTCATAGAGCGATTACAGCTTTAACTTAATATACCTCTAAATTTTGTAAGTGTCCCAGTCATACACATTGAGCTCCACGAGGAAGATGGTTCCTCTACCAACATATTGACAATTCATACCAGTCTTGTTCAAGCTAACTAACAAATTAAAATGCTATCTTATGCAGAATAATTAAATATCTACACTCAATATTGTGTAAATGTATGGTAAAATATTTAAATCCAGTAACTAGGATGTTGACAAAACTACAATTTTACAACTAGAAATTAATATTGTAATTTCATGGCAATAGATTATCAGAAACGTTTATTCACATTAATATAGCAGTTGGCGTACAACCCGAATGGTTGGCAAGACCCAGTGGTACAAAAATAATACTATAGCAGTCCTCACAATGCTAGTGGAGTATGAATTCTTAATAAATTAGGGACAGATTTTGTTCGACAAAGCTATTGAAATAAAAAGCTGTGCACTACCTTTGGTTGATAAAGCTTTTGAAAGACAAGGCTGTGCACTACCTTTGTGTGACAAGGCTAATGAGAGACAAAGCTGTGCACTACCTTTGTGTGACAAGGCTAATGAAATACAAAGCTGTGCACTACCTTTGTTTGATAAAGCTTTTGAAAGACAAGGCTGTGCACTACCTTTGTTTGACAAAGTTAATGAAAGACAAAGCTGTGCATTACCTTTGTTTGACAAAGCCAATGAAAGACAAAGCTGTCTACTACTATTGACAAAGCTATTGAAATACAAATCTCTGCACAATTAAGACTTTAAGCACTTAGGCCCTCTATAGTGTAAAATTAAAAATACAAATTCCTGTCATATTATATTTCTTTTGTTGAGCATGGATATGATCTGTTGAATTAATTGATGAATTATATATCTAGGATATGGTTGTGATGTTTATGTTAAGACATATTAGGGTAGGTTTCTTGTAGCCAACATACTGGCACGCAAGCATACTAATAATTTAACCATGCAGTTAGTTAGTCTTATAAGTATGATATTATGTATTTGCTGCATATATAACTACATAAAGTTGCGTTCTTTTCAGCGGTGGTAGAACTGAGCAGTGTGGATATAGGGGAAGTACGAATAAGAGGAGTGGAGACAAACTTGTATCTATCCATGAACAACAATGGCCGACTATATGGAGAAGTGAGTTGATGATCATTATAATTGTTGTTTTATTCTTTGTGCAGTAGCAGCAGTTTTAAGAATAGAGTAGATATTACAAATTTATTTTGTGGTAAATTAAAGTAGTGCATCAAATTAACATAGACCTCAAAGAATTGTATTTAAAATGCAGCTTATATTAATTATGATAGACCTTCACATCTAAATAAATATAGTGCTGATTTTAGCAAGCAATAATTAAGACATTGGATATACATTAATTTAATTGTTCATTGTATAAATATATATATGAAAAACTATCTTATTCAAATAGATTATGCTATAACATGTTTTAACTTAACATCATGATACCATAATTCGAATATTATCCAGCAAATAATCTATCATAATACAGTTGGAGCTAATATTTTAAAAGTATGTAGGTATAGTAGACTGAAAACTATTATCATTTTGGTAATCAAAATAAAGAGCATTATAATTGTAGTGAATCTAGATTAAAATTCTTTTGTATTGAAACCCTTTTGTTAGCTCTGCTACCATGAAACCTTTTTTTGACCCTTCTTGTTGTTTGTTGTTATTATTATTATTATTAGCACCGCGTCTTACTACCCATTCGGGTTATACGCACTTACGCTAATGTGTAATGGTAGGGTGATTGTGAGATGAAATGGAGGACCTACAGCTTAACGTGGAATCCGAACCACGGTGGAGGCCTGGCATTCCCCACATTCACAAGAGGTCTTGTCAGAGGTGAAGGAAGGGTTTGGTAATCAGATAAATTTATGCCGGGACCTAGGATCGAACCCCGGCCGCCAGCATAGAAGTCTGACACCTTACCCCTAGACCACCAGGTCACCTTGTTTGTTGTTCATTCGACCTTTTTAATCACTTAGTTACTGGAAGCGTGCTGATTTTGGTTATAACCACAGGTTAATAAAGAACAATGTTCGATGCCAGATTATTGAATGTTTATTAATTGGTAATAGCTGAAAGTCTTTCTTAAACATTTAAAGTTTACAGGCTCATGTAGTTTTAACATTCACAGCTGATTTATAAATAACTATGTGTGATACAATTGTTTCGTTTGATGTGCTAGCAAGAACTATCATATTCGACTGACCCAAGTAAGTTAGTAAAGTGAGTGTATAAAAGTGAAGGAGAGATGAACTGTGGTCCCGGCTGCGTGGAAGCCAGAGAGCAAGACCACGTGACCCACCCTCTAGCGCCACACACAGCGAGCCCAGAGTTAAAGAGAGTGCGGTGACATTAGAATGAAGTCATACTCTACAGTAAATTAGATAACTAGTCCCTTCTTGAAATATTCTTGCAAACTGTTTTGATTTAGCTTTTATAGGATTTCATTTGGCACCTAATGAAAAATATATCTCAAAGTCATTAACCAAATAATAACAATAATTAGTTTAGGAAATATTAGATGTAGTTTGGGTGCTACACTACTTTGTCACATTGCACTCTTGTTCTGATCAACACACTCTACAATCAAGTAATTTAGTCTATGGCCTTGATGTAAACTAGAATCAATGCAAGATGGATTTGGGACCACTTGCAATACTTTGATAAATACGTGGCATGGAGTTCGAAAACTTAATAAGGTGAACATTTTCCCCTCCATAAAATTTAGGATTTGTTTGCAATAAATAGCTTGCATGGGTGGATATGCAGACTCAAGCTCATACAGTTGGGTTTAATTGTTGGTGGTGAGAAGGTAGGGGTTCAAATCCTGGCCAGGTCTACTGAGGGTGGTTTTTATTAAATGGTTTTACACTCACCCTTCGTAAAAATGTTGGTACATAGATTATAAACTCTACCTTCTCTATCCCTAACCCATTAGTGCGGTTAAATATGTATAGCCTAGACCGGTTGTAAGATGCAGAGTAAACAAAACAGAACTTGGCACATAACAATATTTTGATTATTCATGAGTAAAATAATGTATGTCTATATTAATAACTAGGTGTTTTAAAACTCGAACCAAAATGCATGATGAAATCCTAACTTTAATTCTAAATGAAAAATACATTAACCCGGGTTCACATGTGATACTTTATAGCTATATTTCATTTCCAAAATTTATAGTTATAATTTATATTTGTACAAAGATTATAACAACTAAGATTATTTTTTGCGGACTTACGGCTTTTATTATTTTAGGTATCCGACAACATGAAATGCTTTCGTAATATATTTTAATTATATGGCAATATAATAATACAGTGTCAATTTGTGGGTTGTTGCAGGGTGAATCTAAAGTTTGAAGAGACTGTACTAGTTAATTGTTTATTTTCATTTAGCATCAAACTAACCAGTCCTGTGATATAGTGATCAATGCACCTGGCTACATCCAAGGTGTGCTGGCTTCGATTCCCGGCTGATACCATGAGTTTTTTTCTTGAAAGGGGAATTATCACAAAGGTCACCAGGGTTTGATTAATTAGGCTTAAGCTAGGCTTAGATCACTAATGGGTCCACATCTTTATAACCACTATCATAACATCTCATTGTGGGTACAATTTGTATATACAACCTCCATAAAAAATAAAAATAAGTATCACACTTATTCTTTAGAGGTAATGCATTAATATTTGTTGACACCCACCTCGATGGTGTATTTAGCTAACACGCTAGTTTCGTGTTAAGGTATACTGCCAAGGATGGGGAGATTGAGCTTTGAATCTCGGTCGAGTGAACTGGGGGTAGTTTTTCCTAAATTGTTTTCCACTCTACCTCCACAAAAATGTGAGTTCAATTCCTCTAAATTCATCCTTCCCAATTCCTAGCCCATTGGCGTAATTAGTACTGAAGTGTATAGCCTGAATGGGTAGTAAGACATGGTGTTAAATAGATAATAAAATGAATTGTTGACTACCGTGTTTTCTATGTTTGGTCGAATGGATAGCAAGGGAACACTTTACCAGTAAAGTCCCTACAAGTCTGGTTTGCCCTGGAAACAGCCCACAAACCATTACTGCTATAGTATCTACAGAAACAAAACCACACCAGCCTATGATGGTATATATAAAGGTTTAAAACAAAAATGGGGAAAGTGATTAGGACCTCATTAAGATGTGGAAGAGTTAATGATTGAAGCGCTGACAATTAAAAGAATGTGTATTCTCTGAGTGCAGGGGAACGTCAACCATGAAGGCACAATATTTATTGAAGACATGGATGATGGGTACAGCTCGTACAGGTCTAAGGAGCACGAAGGCTGGTACATTGGTATCAACAAGGCTGGTAAAATAAAATTGGCTACCAAAACAAAAAAAGGTCAAAGTGCAACAAAATTCTTGCCTCGCCGAGAAGGCATCTAGACTAGACATTTAACAAATGCAAAACTGAGTGAACTGTTTAAACCAATAATGGTGGAAGTTAGCTTTGATCACGGATACAGCCACATCTGGGTTCATCTTTCGATCAAATTAAATATAGTTTATAATTGGCACCTGAGCACGAGAATCGAATCCAGGACCTTTGACTTAGTGTTACAATGCTCTACTACTGAGCTATCCAGGAATAATCCCATGTTCAGTCAGTCTTCCCTCATGCCCTAGGTTGACTAAGGTTGCAAGCTATGACATTATAATTTGCAAAATTATCCAACTGTAAGCATTAAATACTATGTAAAAAATGTTTTAACTGCAAAAATTAAAATAATTTGAACTGAGCTGATAAACCAGATTATCATTATGATATGTAATCTAATTATATAAGATTGTTATCATGTGAAATTAATTTGTAATGTTACATAACAGTTACAAAAACATGTATTCTAGCTTTCAGTATTTTTGATTGGCAAAGCTTTGTAAATGTCGAGACTGAAAAAATTTGTGATGTTGATATTTTTAAAGCTTCATGCATCTCTACATTTAACAACTATGGATTTGCATGTATTTGAATTAAAAAATTTAGTAGTAAGCAATTTAAAAAATTTAATATAATTTTCCCTACTAAATTATTTTTATAATAACATAAAGTGTGCATTAAATTTAATTTCTAAATGAATAACATGTATGGATAACATGTATGAAAAAATAAAAATTTTATATTGCCTTGTATTTTTAACACATGGCTATGTATATTACTTATTTTACCATGGTAGCATGTTTTTTATATTAATGTTTATATCATGTTTGTATAAATGAACAACTATAGAAAATGAAATGAAATTTTTTTTTTTACTGGGACATAAGCACAGGTGAGAAATATAAATAATTTCTCATAATAAATGTACTCATTCAATAGCCCAGTTGGAACATACATAGCCACCCAAATAACCTTTTTGATCATCTTGTAGCCCACTCTTTTTGTAGCACAGCAGGTTAAGTTTAAATGGTTTATAGGTCAACGTTTACTAAGGTGGAAGTTTTCATTAAGTTACAGTTTAGAACCACACCGATGGACGCATGATCTAATGTATCACTTTCTTGTTAGACTACATTGCTGGTGATGGGGAGAACAAGGTTTGTATCCTGGTCGGGTTTACTAAGTGTGTTTTTTCCTTAATGGTTTCTCAATATTCCTCCACACAAATGTGGGTAAATAACCTCAAAACTCTACTTTATCATCCATAATTAATGTATGCATATAATCAAAACAAGTAGGTAATATGATGCAGTGGAAAAAAGTAGTTGAAATAATGCAAAATATGAATCCTTTTTCCTACCCTAAGTATGTGTTAAATTTAATAGAAAATCTATTTTAAAAGGTTTGCCATCAAAATTATAGCATGACTGACACCAACAAAAAATCTAATAAGGAATGCTTTTGTGATTGTAGAATATATGAAATGTCATTTTTCATATAACGCAGGGTTATTTATTGTAATTTTAACTATTTAGTTTTAGAATCTTTTATATATAGTCTGAAAACTTATAGAAATGGAGATACTTTTATTAGAGTTTGGGTAGCCAAATATTGGAAATTTAAATTGTAGAAACAAAATAAGTAATGGCTGGACATGCCTGCATGTTTGGAAAATATGGTGTAAAAAAATTGTCAAATTGAATTAAAAAGCTATTTATTATTATTTATTCCAAATTTAACCTATAACTTCTCATTTTACACTCATATGGCATTATCACACCATCTAAAGTACATTCTTAGGACCCTATGTAACCAGAATGATGGCCTAGAAGAAACGTTCCAGTTAGGATTATAGTTGCCACTAAGTTTAATCTTTCTAAATCCAGATGGAATAAGAAAATGTCTGAAAAACTTTTTTTGCCACTTTAATTTCAACTAGGAGATGTAAACTATATTGTGATGTTAATTTGTGAATGAGTGGAGTGAATACTGATATAAAATATTATTACTTTGGATAATAATTGGTTTAAATTAGGAGGGATAGCCAGCACAATTACCTTGGTGATACTGGAGTAGAAATTGTTTAGATATAACACTAAAAAAACACACAAATACATTTTTAAGGACAAGCTTTTCAGTCAGCTGTGGACTGTCAACCTTACAGTTCAACCAAGAGCATCAGTCTACTCTCTTGACCTGATGAAGCTGTCTGTGACAGCATAAACACATTTTTAAGGACAAGTTTTCAGTCAGCTGTGGACTGTCAACCTTACAGTTCAACCAAGAGCATCAGTCTACTCTCTTGACCTGATGAAGCTGTCTGTGACAGTGAAAGCTTGTCCTTAAAAATGTGTTTGTGTTTTTTAGTGGTATATCTAAACAATTTCTACTCCAGTATCACCTAGGTAAGTGTGCTGGCTATCCCTCCTAATTTAAACCATGATTTGGATAATAATTGCATTCTTGTAAAATTGTACTCAACATGTCAACATATTGAATAAATCAAAGAATCTAAAGTTTAGTTGTACAGTATGTTTATTAATATAATTTGGAACAATTATTTTTTGTGCAGAAAGATGGATCACAACTAAGCACAGTGTTTGTGGAATCGGTTGCGGGACAATATAACACCTACTTGTCCCGTAAACATGCCCATATGGGATGGTATGTAGCCATCAAGAAGTCAGGCAAACCCAAAAATGGAAAGAAAACCAAATGGGGGCAAAAATCTACTCAATTTTTGCCAAGAAGAACTTGATATTTTTGTCAGAATCCACAGACTGTTTCAATGAACTGTGTTTGATTTTTTATTAATCGTTCTTAGAGGAATGAATACTAATAGCCCAGATAATAAAAAGCACATGTAGTAAATCAATTTGTCAGGTTGTATACATGTACAATATATAAGCCTTTAGTTTTAGAAAATATTAAATCGATCTTCAACTGTTTAAGTGTGGATGCCTTGATAGGCCTTGAATAAATCTCTAATGTTCTAAAGTAAAGGCTAATTTGTTTAGAATGATTTTTAAAAGGACTATATTTGGACCTTATTGGAGATTTAAATCAGTCAATACCTTAATAACCATGACAACAGCAATGATCAATAGTCATGCATAGAGGCATAGCAGAGTGAGTGAATCTATGCTAAACAGTTTGTGCAAGATTTGTTCCATTGTTTTACTTAAATTTTGGGCACAAGCAGTGCAGCCTGGTGAAGATATAACCAATAGTGGGTACCTGTTTAGAGGAATATTTATATAGCATGGAACATGCCCAGATTTATTAGAAATATTACTTGCCATATGCCATCAAATCTGCGGATTAATTTTCTGCCTAGTTATCAACAAGATAAATGAAATATTCTCATTACTTCTGTTGGCATAAGTAGGTTAAATGTAGTAAAATCAGTGATGATATGGTAGTTACTAAAGAGAGTAATTTACATATGGTAGTTATGTAAATGTTTTAAAAGCATAATTAATGTCATAGTAATTTAATTTGTATGTTTCATTTACTGATCATGTAAATTTAAAATCAAATCATTGTAAATGCTAGTTTGAGTAACCAAAAATCTTAAAGGGACCAGCAAAAGATTCATATCTAACCCTACCCAACTAATGCATGCCTCTAGAACGACACTTTAACCTTGTTTCTTTATATAGTATGTTCTATTCTCACTCAATAAATTCTTACCATATAAAAACAAATGGCTTACTGCACAAGTTCTCTCACAGCCCAGATACAATTTCATATTTGTTTGGACGTAAAGATCGAGATCTATTCGTCTATAACATTTTGATTCGATTGAACTTTATCTTTGTCAAATTCAAAATAAGTTTGCACTGTCTATTAGGTCTGTATGTTTGTTCATAAACACTACATGGATCTCAAATTTCAACGAATTGGTCCCAATATTATTCTAATCGCTTAATTTATTATTAGAATTGAAACCTATTTATATTGATAAAAAACATCCTGGTCATTTAATTTTTGTAATTCTTTTTATTTAAAAGAAATTTTTTTTTTTTGTATGATTGGGTGATTCTACTTAAGTGTCTTTTGGAAATTTTACACAAACAGTTTTGTAATCAAATAACATTTTGAATATCTTTAGTTAGCACAGTTTTTATATTACATTCTGAAGTTATTATTAATTTGTTTCAACTGTTAATAACTGGCCATTAAGACAAACACCCCCTTTCACAGATCTTTTAGTGTATGTTTTATGATAATAGAAAAAAAGTTATTTTTGTCACAACCTTATATGCAAGAGCAAATATAATTTTAGTAAATGATGGTAATACAAAGGATTTCCAGATAAAATTGTCCTGCAAATCTTTATATTTAAAATTTCTAAATAAAAAAAATTGCAAAACGTTCGGGGAAAATATTGAATGAGTGGACGAACCAGATATTTTTTATCTGTGCCATTAGGATAGGTATATTTTAACGTGGATGTTAAATTAACAGGTAGTAGACAAATTAATACATGACAGGTTTTCTGGCCTCCTAAATACTTCTGTAATATTTATTTTAATCTAAGAATTGTTGAACTTAATCAGAATACTAACTAAATTGGTGAATTTTACTTGTGCTCTAAACAGAAATTTTAAAATTGCTGTATTTCATCCAATAGCCTTATTTTTATTATAAGACATTAAATATAACTGCATAAGAAGGATCTATAAATACTGCAACATTTAAGATTGGTGTGCGACACCCGGGAAATAAATAAAGGTGAGGTTATTATATTGTAATAAATAAAAGAATAATTATGCCGCACCCAATGTTATAGATTATGGTGCAGCTGGAAATATATAGGCTACATGCATTTATAAGCTTATCAGCACGAATTAAAGTAGAGAAAAGAAAGTATGGCCAACCAACAAATAAAAAAACCTAAGGTTTGTTTATAAATGAGTGTAATGAAAACAAAATGAGCACTGTACTGGAAGGTTAATTTAACATGTGTATTAATTAACATAATACACCTTGGTGATGATTAACAATCCTTTTCATCAACTCATACATTTGAGACTTATAATAATGATCTAATAGATATTTGTTTTATACCTGTGAATTTATTTATAATGTGAACATTGTGTTTTAACTATCATTAAAAAGATCTAATTATATATTTTAAGTGTGTCTATAAGGAAAACCTCATTTCGCTTTATGAGTTAATTGTATTATATTTGGAAGATATAGGAAAGCTGGACTGAAACATTTAAAGGGAGGAACACAATATGGCTTTTACAATGAAAAGAAGAACACAGTTCACACTTTACACTGCTGCCATTGCTGCATATTGTGTTCGTCCCTTTTATATGTTTCTATCCACCTTTCCTATACCATCTTCCAAATATTTTAAGTGTGTCATTTAATCTAACAATAGCACTCTTAGTACCAAAAAACATTTAATCCAAAATGCTGCTGAAAAAAAAAAATCATATATTAAGCACACAAATATGTTAAACATTAATTGCAGAGAGCAGAAGAACAAGGCTGCTGCATGCATATGTTTGGTATCCTGTCCTTTATAACATCTTATGACCTTGAAAGGAGATAGTTACAAAGTGGATGAGTTACAGATGATTGTGTCAATTGTTTTTCTTGATTATTGCTGATTGGATTTTTATGCAAGTTGTATAAAATTATTATTTATATTATACTGTGGCTCTAATGAACATTGAAAGATTATTGGAATTTCTGTAAAAATTTGATAAAAAAAAATAGAATTAATAGCCTTACCTTTTGAAACTAAATTTGTTTTTATAAATTTAGTTCCTAACCATTTTGAGACAAGAACAAGTTTCTAGGATCTAAGTTTAAGATTTTTTTTATATACTGATGTGAGGTTTGATTAAACTTTTCAATACTGTAATATTTCACACCATTATTTGACAACATTCTGAGGCACAAAATATTTCAACATTGTGGCAGATGTCAACCACAAATTTAGATTAACTAAAGTATGAAATATTTAATGACTCAATTATTACTAAAATAATGTATTAATGCATCGTATTGTGATATACATCACACACACAAAGCAATAAAAGATATTATAGAAAAAAAATATTAAAAAATGGAAGGATAGGTGGTGAAATAGCCAGATGGGCGAATACATCTCTAAGAGTAGTTGGATGTATGTATACTATTGCAAATAAGACTGTATATAAAAGTGTGTGAATGGCAACATTGTTTTATGACTGAAGTGTGGGTTTGTGAGGAAAAATACAAGAGCAGGATGAATGTGGTTGGAATGAGGTATCTAATAAATGTACTGTATAAAGAAAAACTTGTATGGACAGTCAGTAATGAATGGGTGCTGAAGGAGTGGTGTTTGAAAGGGAATACAGTAGGTCAATGTGAAAGAAACGTGTTACGTTGTTTTTGTAATGTTGAGAGGATGAGAGTGGATCGAGTGACGAAGCAAATATATGAAGGTAGTGTGGGTGTTTGGATCAAAAGGAAGAAGTAGGCCGTTTAAGACGTGGATAAATGTTGTAGATGAATGTGTGAAAAAATATAAACATTAAGAGTCTTAAGAATAAAAGAGCATATATGACTTGGTGTATGGATGTTGTTGAATCGACGGGAGTGTGCAAGGATAGCGAGGTGTGGAGAAAGTTAGTGAGGATGGATTAAGTACGAAGTTATTTTTTAAACTATATGCACAGTTTCCTGCCTACCTCATAAGGGAATGTATCATATGTAAGAAAATGACTAGGAAACACGATATGGAAATTACTTTTGCAATAACAAAATAAATAACCCAAAATACCCAAGTTTAATATGTATGAAATAAAGTTTATTATGCAAGTTTGACATTAAATACCTCAATCTGTGATTCCCTGATTATTTAATTTTCTTTTCATCTTCCTCGATGCAGAAGTGGTAATCGCATCTGAGAAGCCCATTTGATCTACAAATTTGTTTTCAAAAGCTAACATGGCCAGAGATGAAAGCACAATGTGGCTCATTCAATTAAAATGTAAAGATAACTTGCAAGCAGTGTTATTTGTGAATTCTCTTCCTTTCAATGCAGGTCATACTCTTGGTATTCATTAACCTCTTTCTCATACCTCTTTCTAAATAAATATTCATAAACATGTGAAGAAAACCATTTTAATATAATCGAGTAGGAAAAGTAAATACAAATGTAATAAGGAAATGTGCCTAAAAATATATAATTTCAATTACTTCTAAAATTAAACTATAAACCTATATTTCATATATTCTTAAAAGAGAAAATTACTATCTTATAATTTTTTGAGTAAGTGAATCTGAGAAATATAATATTCTAGTTTTATCCCAATTATAAATTCTAGTTTTGATGCAAGCTCATTTGAGTAGAGCACTTTAATTTATAAATTTATATATATATATATATATTACCGCCAACCCTTCTTAAATATTCTTGCCTATAACACTTGTTTTTCTTTCATACTGGATATGGTCAACTTATCTTAGGTAAAACCTTTATATTTTTACAAAATACAACATACGCATTGACAATTAGAAACCACAAATAACTGGTGAATATATGCATTCGAAAAACTTTGTTTCTATACGTAATCATGTTGTGTAAAATGGTATACAATATTAACCTTATAAAAATTGAGTAAATTATCATACAACGTTGAAAAACTTTTTTTTTAGCACTGAGTCTTACTTAATACCAGCTAAGGTTATACATATAGGTACTAATTACATCAAGAGTTGAAGTTAGAAGTTTGCATTTAGAGGAAGTACACCCACAATTGCATGGAAGGAGAGTGTAAAAATCACCCTCAATACACCTGATGCGGATTCAAACCCCGATCTCTGTCATTGGGAGTCTAGTCTAACAGCAGAGTGATGCCTTATACCATGCAGCCATTGAAGAAGGTAACATACATGTTTATATCCTCAATTTGATATCAATATAAATATCTACAACTTTTAAAATTAATACAAAAACATTATAAAATGTTGAACAGTGAGGATTACAAATCAATAAATTATAGTACTGTAGAGAAAAACTAAACTAATTGAGTGAAAAAAGCCTATCTAGGAAGAGAGATCCATACACGTGTGACATTTACCTTCCTTCTAGGTCTTAAAGTAGAAAAGTCAAAAATACATTAAAACACAGTTTTTATATTCCGTCTGGCATTATTTTCTTTATCTTCAGGAAAAAAAAGTGGGGAAATAAGAAATACACTAACCAGCTACATTTTGAATTGGCAAAAACTGTTTAAAACACTGTGTTAAATTTTTTACATCTTTTTCTATAGTAATATATTACTACAGAAACAAATGTGAGAAATAGAATCATATAATCCTGTGTATGCCAGCTATAGACTATAGCTGCTGGTGATTGTACTTTAAGCAACTCGCAGGTGACGTACATTCAAAAATTTCTACTAGTGATGTCACACACTTGAAAATTTAAGGATGTTTCTTTCAATTATATTCTACTTCCCTTCCACATTTAAGTCATACAATGAGCGGAAGATTGGGGTTAGATCTTGCTCAGGTGTGCTTGGAGTGGTTTTTCCTATAGGGTTTTACACTTTACGTCTACACAAATGGAGGTACACGTCCTCTAAATTCAATATTTACCAACCCTAATGCATTAGTATTATTATTACATAGTACGCATACATCCCAAACCTGTTGTGAGAGAGAGAGAGAAAAAAAAAGTAATTTAAAAATAACTAGGGTTATTTCTATAGCGTACCGGTTATCACTATAGTGTAATTTATTTGTTTAATGGTTTTCCTCGTTAAAGCATCAAAAATAGACTAGCTTAATATTGCATATCAAGACAAATGGAGTTAATGGAGTTAGAATCTAGAGCAAATGGTCAAGAAATGATAATGGCATGAGCTTGTTTATTGGCATAAAATTTAAAGAAAGTTTATTTGTAAAATTCCAGTATAACGTAAATATTTGGTGTGAATAGCCTATTAAAAAGCAATTTTTCTCAAAAGAATCCTTGTAAAATTACTTCATTCCTATTATAAATAATAACACTGCCAAAAGATTTTTAATAAAACATGTTACCAGCAACTCAACATCGGAATCATTTGTATCGGATACCTTGTTAAAGTGTTAAGACTATTTTGGCTTGGATAAAATGAAGTTTATAAAAAAAAAATTGTGAATTTACTAGCACTTTCAGGTGCATATTGTGCTTAATAAGACACTTCCCACCTTAGTACCGTCTGGATAAATTAGGATTCAATCACCTTACCTGAAAATTTAAAATCCTTTAGAGGTGCATGTTAGTTACAAATCAAACGACTTTGATGCACAAATTTTTTCCTTGAAAATATTTCATTTTTGCAAAATTCCGTTCTAATTTAGGCCTGCCATATATGTTATTTTAAATATTAAGCCACAAACGATAAAAATAAATATAATAAAATTCTTCAACATTGGTAGTTCTTTTCATAGTTCAAGTATAAAACAGTGTTTCTTAACTATTACAAAAATGCAAAAAAGTTCAAAAGAACTTAAATTAACTGCCTTTCTTCGAGTACAATACACCACACATAGAAATAGTAATTATTAAGAGGGCAAGATATTTTAAAATACAATGGTAAAAATATAGTTTCACCATAAAATGTTTTAATGTCCTTAGCATGCATTTTATCACTCAGACAGGACAAAATAAATAAAGAGAAACCCTGTCAAAGTGTATGATGCTTGATCTACAGAAGCAATTTTTTTTAAACACAAACATAAAACAGAAGTTCCAAGACAATTATGGTAATACAAGGCATGCCCTTTTTGTCTTGCCTATCATAACACAGTATAATTTTGAGACTTAAAGTGTCTATATATAATAATAGTTATTAATATTAGGCATGAAGGTTAAGTTGAAAACTTTAAAGTAAACTTAACAACTTTAAAAACAGAATTTTTATTTTATGTGCAGACACATGACACACTTATGCTTTATAATTTGAGGGGACATTGAGCCTAGATTTATGGAAAAAATCTGAAAAAGGGTTGGATTTTAAAAAAACTGAGGGGTGGGGGGGGCTGGGTTATGGCCTGCCTAACTAGCCCAGAAACTGTAGGTTCATAGAATAACATAAAAAAAACACCAAACCATCACTAGCTAAAGTAATTTTAATAACAAATAAGGACTTTTCGTAAGCATAAAAATTTGATATTTTGTTCCTGAT
This sequence comes from Timema douglasi, assembly GCA_901482245.1. Taxonomy (NCBI): domain Eukaryota; kingdom Metazoa; phylum Arthropoda; class Insecta; order Phasmatodea; family Timematidae; genus Timema; species Timema douglasi. Next base: position 19,281 of record CABEEJ010005636.1, on the reverse strand, counting down.
AGTGAAGGTGCCTGATGGGCTATGAAAATTGAGGGGGTCAGGATGAGGTAGTGCCAAGCCTAATTTTCATCAAAACTGGCTTAATACTGCTATTTAGTGTCTAACATATGGGAGGGGGAAAAAACACACACACAAGCTGACTTGTTTCGGCAAAATCTCAACATATAGTGTCCAACGTCACTTGTACTTCATTGTCCATAACCGTAACATTAGATTTGAGGATCTGATCAAATTTTCAATATGTTTTTAAAGCATAAAATGTGTCTTGGCACTCTCTCGTCCCAACCCCCTCAATTAATTTATCTTTTAATGTAAGATAATGTTATATCACAGGAAACTAAACTGAAGAGTTGGGTTAGGCCTTGACAAGAAACAAATATACGTCTCTCTTAATTTCTTTACACAATACATGAATTATTTAAATTTTCAAAAATGTTCCTTTTTCATATTAAGGACTCAGATTTTGTAGTCAGTTTTATTTATGAGTTTTTCTGTCTTTATAAAAATGGAAACATGATCAGTATCAGTAGTCTCACGATAGTTTGAGGTAGGTATATAGGTATATAGTTGGCACCCATCTTTTTATATGGAATAAACATAGTGTGGTTTCGCGGAAAAACAACAATGACGAAAAAAAACACATAAAACCTTGATTTTTTTTTAAAATTTGAGTAATACATATTAAGTACTGCTTACACGCAAAGACCAAGTATTTAAATTTTTTTTTCTGTAATTTAAGTTGGGCCTGGTCTTGTTATACTCAAATTATCAAGAGACTAGTGTATTTCTGAAAATTAGAATCAGAAGTTGGAAGTGAAGACGAATCTATGAATAAAATTATAAAAAGAAAAGTTTATTTGTTTATTATCAAGACCTAATCTGAACTATCCTTTCAAATTGGCTTTGTTCCTTGTCACTTACATCCCTTCACAGTGTTTTCATACAACTAGTCTATAATAAATATTTTTACATTATTCTTTGGCCTGTATTTTATATTAGTGTGTGACGTATTTGGAAGACGGTACAGGAAGGGTGGGTAGAAAACAAAGGGGAATGAGCACTATATGTCTTAGTTTTTTAGTGTTCATTCTCTTTTGTTTTCTATTCCTCTTTTCTGTATCTTCCTCTAAATACACACAACAAAATACCAAAACACATGCAACAAAATACACATATGTTTGTTGTTTCAATAAGGTCTCTCACAAACTAATATATTTATTTAAAGAAAATCTCTTTCACTTTTTGAAGTATTTTGTTGAATGTGTTTAGAAGAAGGTAAATAAAAGGTGGATAGAAAGGGGAAAAACACAATATGACTTACTTGTATTGTATTTGTTCTCTTTTATGTACCTTCATCGAAATGCATACAATAAAATACCTCAAAAAGCGAAAAGAGGTATTCCTCAAAGAAATATATTAGTGTGTGAGAAATATTGCTAAAACCACAAACACATATAGATATTTTCATTAAACTATAAATCATCTTCATCAACTATTTCTAGCCTGTGGCTGGGTCGGTTTATTAAATGCCTCCATCTTCCTCTATCCTTCCACCATTCTTCTCCTTTCACTTGCACATTTCATGTTATCTGCTCCTTCCATCTCGTTCTTGGCCTCCCTTGTGGTCTTTTTCCTACAAACTACATTTCCATAATTTTCTTTGGCACCCTCCACTCCACTCCACTTTCCTAGTCTCTCTTACATCCAATGTCTATGTTTCTGCTACATATGTGACAAAGGAGTACCAAGTATGCCCTGTACAACACTTTAAGGGGACTTTCCTTCTCCTTAGCAAGTCTCTTACACACCTATAAAACAACTCTCCCCGCTGTCTTCTTCTCATTAAATCCTCTCTACCTTCACCTTATGCCTCAATCATGCTTCCAAGATATTTTACGTTCTGTACTTTTCTCAGCTCTACTCCATCCAACCTTATAGCTTTGATAGGCCTTATCCTCTTCCTTGTCATTACCATCACTTCACACTTCGCCATGCTTAACTTCATTCCACTCTCTTTCACTTACTCATTCGATTTCTGTAGTTGTTTCTGTACTTCCTCTTCCTTCTCCTCCCATACCATCAAGTCATCAACAAACATCATGGATTTCGGTCTTTTCTCCCAAAGATTACCTGCCACTTTCTTCATGACCATTTCCAAACTACAAATCTGAAAACTAAATTAATTCTACTAAGGAAAAATTGAAAACTAAGCCTAATGCTTGAGTTAAATTTATTTATTTGTATAGTTTGAATGAAGTTTGTGAGGAGCGTGTTAGCTGTCACAGGGAGAAACCAGATTAGGAGTGAAGTTATCTGGGAAAGATTTAGGGTACAGGGAATACATGAGATAGTAAAGGAAGGAAGACTGAGATGGTATGAGCATGTAATGAGGATGGAAAAAGAGAGGATACCAAAGAAAATGTTGGCGATGAAGCATGTAGGAAAAAATATCTTAAGGGAGGCCAAGAAAGAGATGGGAGGAGTAGATAACAGAAAGTGTGCAAATAAATGAGAAGAGAAAAATGAAAGAAATTAAAGGAAGAAGAATGTTGGAAGGATAAAGGAAGATAGAGGCATTTTACTAAACTGACCCGGCCATTGGATGAAAACAGTTGATGATTTTTATAGTTTTCTCAAACTGAGCATCCAATACTTTTTAAGGAAAAGCAATTTACTTTTGACATTCCAAATGACTAGGCACTTGGTCAAAATAAAGGAACAATATTTTGTATTCCAATAATTGTCTTACAACTTGTGGATCATTTTGAAACATTTACTTCTTCTTGGTCTTAGGTGATGTGGACTGAAACACACTTGAAGCAGACATAAGGTTCTCTATGTACTGGCCCAAAACTTGGTTTTCTGAGCGAAGCTTCAAATTTTCCTCTTTCACACTGTCCACCCTTTGAGAGAGGTCTGCCACAAAAAAAAAACTGGTTTAAAGCTACATAGCATATATTGTTTTTACTGAAAAATATAATTTAAATGCGGTGTAAATTTATTTGATTTTTTTGTACTGCATATTACAACTAGTTCAGGTTATACACTTGAAGGGAGAGTGGAAAACTATTTTGGAAAAACCACCCTCAGTGCACCTGACCGAGATTCGAACCTCAATCATTAGGAGTCTAATCTACTGCAGGAGTAGTGTGTTAGACTATTCGGCCACCGAAGCGGGTGATTTTATTTTTGAAATGTCTGAAAGAATTTTTATCAGACTTTTGATCAATAGTGGAGTGTGCAAATGTTGAAAATTTGTAATAGTTTCAAATATTGAATGCCCGAATATTTGATTAGACTCGGTGAATACAATGGCTGAATACCAAGCTTATTTTGTCCTTTATCTCTTTAAAGATCAACTCATTATTGGGTTTTACAGCGAGAGCAAGAGTAGTTATCATTTATGCCTAAAGCCTGAATAAGTGATAAGAGGTGGCAATAAAAATATAAAATAAGCTCTTTTCCCATCACTTTTACTTACCATCTAAAGTGTTCTGTAACTCCAAAACTTGAGAAATCAACCTTGCTTTCTCTTCCTGTTCATCTGGGCTGATATCTGGGTCAAGACCTAACAAAAATTATAATTTGTGTTTGTATATATGAATAATATGAATAATTGAATCACCCAAAAAAACCACAAAACTACATATACCTAGAAATGTTAAATTATTGCTCTTTCAAAAAGATTGATTAACATTATTTTAGGTATTAGAAAACAGCTAAAAGTAATTTGATAAAAATTTACCAAGAGTTATAGGATTAAACAATTGCCATTCTTTTCATACAAAAAGCAGAGTATGTTCATAGAGAGACAATTAAATCTACACAACTAATACTATTTCTTCAATTCAAACTCAGAATTAAAGTAGAATTTTACAAAAACAGTAAGGCGAAACCGCCAGCTTGTCCGTGTATGCCTGCCTTCGAATTTGCAGGTTAGGACTCAAGTTTGAATTTTTCTTTGATACAATTTTTTTTTTTCCTATTAAAGCTATTTTTCACTCTTCATGCAGGAGGATGCTGTTTTTACTTTTTTCAGTTCGATTTTTATAAGATGGCAATAAGAGCTAATATATCCATTTTCATTTATTCATACATCGGATCATGTAATCTGCCGACACTTTTGATATTTATCATCGATATCAATAAAATAGTACTAGTAAGATAATATTTTACTTTATTTATTTGAGGTATTCAACATACACTTTCTGAACCAAATGATTATATCAGCACACGTGAATTTATATGAGTGAGAGCAAAAGGACCTGCCAATTTTGCCAAAGGTATTTCTACATACCTTCTAGGGTTCTTTTACATGCCACAATTGACAGATTTACTTACCCTCCGAAGCAAAATGTGCTACAGATTTTTATCACTCAAGAAAAATTCATCAACCTAGCTGTGTTTGAACACATGGACATCAAGTCGTGAGGCAAGCACTTTACCCCAAGAACACCAATGTGAGAGTAAAATAAAACAATGTCCTCGATTTTAAATGGGGAAAAAAAACCTTCTTATGAAAACTACACTGTGTATCACAATTTTATTAAGAATGGACATATGTGACAGTTAAAAACGTTACTAGATCTATTTTTACATGCATCATATAATCTGCAGCTGTCACTTTTGATATAAATTATCAATATCTATAGAATATATTGTATCAATGCTGAGAAAAAAAAAAGGTTGTCTTTTCTAAAAGGTGCTCCAAATGTCCTTGTGTAAAAAAATAAAGGCATAGCTAAATCTTCTCAGTATTATGAGTTCAGCTTCAAGTGTATAATTTTAATCGTTCACTTAAATATTACAAAACTTGTTCAACAATAGCAATATAACTATTCAAACATGAACAAGAATGTGCCCAATAAGACATTTATTTCCTCGCTTGCATTCGATTTGCTTTATTATATATCTGGTCAAGATATAATAAATCAAAACCTTATACAATAAACTCCCGACTATCCGCAGCATCTCCAACAGCAGGAGATATGTGTTGAAAAACGCCGTGATAATGATCAATATAGGGCTACCAAATGTTGTACTCAATAAATTCCTAGGGAAGAGATAATGGCCAGAGAGGCAAAAAGTTTATGGAAGAGGAAGGAGGCCTTTCGGGGTTGCACTTGCTTAATTATCTGGAACAGGAAGATGACACGCTCCTATCTGACAAGCTGATGTTACAGAAAATACATAGCGGGATGAGGAAAAATGGAAGCAGCTGCGATGAAATAGAAGACTAATACAGAACTTTTTAAGTGGCGTGTCCATTTTGAGTGGTTTTTTTTATTATGTTAGTGTGTGGGATATAATGTGTTCATAGACAGTCATGACAGGTGAGTACTAGTTTGAATTGAATGTGCTATAATCTCTTGTTTTACTAAATATGTCAATTAACCACAATTTTGGGTTATTCATGGCACTCATCCCATTCATTACTGAGGATAACTGGGAGATAACTGTGATTAAAAAGTATGGTATAACATTACTAAAAGCATACTGTTTGGTCCAGGGCTGCTGCTACCATTTGTGAAAGTTGACGGGATGGAATCCAAACTTCTACCTCGCATCATGGCATCTGAAATCTCGGTATTTTCCGTGTCGTCATGGATAATAGCTGAATTAGAAAGATAGTACAAACAAACTGTAGATTAAAGCTATGTATACAACAGGAAAATGTATGCTCATTAGTGTATATTTTGCATTTGTCAATTTAGTTGCATCTTATGATCACAAAGTTTAGCTGCAAGACCACCATTTTTATTTTGCACCATGTTTTACTAGCTGTCTGGGCTATGACCCATTTAATTACACTAGTGCAGCAGTTCCCAAACTGTGGTTCGCGAACCCTGTGGGGGTTCACAAAATCTTCCATGGGGTTCATCAAAATATATCTGTAATGGTGAATGTTTTCAGCACTTTGCGAGGAAATGGGAAGCATTAACAACTGTTTATTGTTTCACACTGACGTCAAGTAATTATCTCAAAATCGAATGCTTACAAGATTGGATTGAACTTAAACACTAAATTTTTATTTTTCTTACTAACCATCCATTTCACAAAGCAAAGTGCATGCAAGATAAAAATGTGGCGGCATGCTTTGGTCTATTTGGGAGACATTTTCTCAAAAATGAACAGCTTAAATATATCTCTTCAGGGGTTGAACAATACCTGTAACGTTTTTACTGTGCAAGACCATTTCGAATAGTTCATAAAACAAAACATGTTTAATTAGCAATCAAACGGAGTGCTTTGATAACCTTCACAACCTTATGGTAAAAAACCAGCTTTCCTTGGAAGAAAATATTAAGAACATGGTTAAAGAACACTTGAAGGGACTTGGAAAAACCTTCAGCAATTTCCAATAATAACAATTGGATTGATAAACCCCTGAAGAGATAGCAGTTTTGGAATCCACCTCATTAAGCGCGTGTGAAAAAGAGCAGCTCCTCAAAATTTACATGGATTTTGAATTAAAGAAAAGCTATAAATCTTTGTAATTAATTAGTTTCTGGTTAAATTTAAAGGAGGTGTGCCCAGTGTTAGCGAATAAAGCTATTACAGGTTTGGTAGCATTTTCTTCTAAACATATGAGCAAGAAATATTTTTCTTCATATGCCTCTTTAAAAAAATAAATACAGAAACAGACTCAATGCTGAAAGTGACTTGAGACTTTGTTTATCGTCTGTGGTTCTCGACTTTAAAGCTTTGTTCCATCCAAAGCAATCACACCCTTCTCACTAAGTCATGTGAAGAGGTGGGTAACTGTTAAAACTTATAAACAATTTTGAAATTTAGATTGGCATGGAATTTTGTGATTAAAGGAGGCTAGTTCAGTTATGTAAAAGCAGAAATTTTCAGTACCACTTTAAAAAAACATGTGAAATGTGATAGATATTGTGACAGTAAGGATAAGAAAATGTTACTACAGTACTTTGCTTATTTAATTTCAGTTTTAATTTGGGTATTCTGGGTATTAATTGGGGTATTCTAAAGTAGCTACCAGAGCTAGAGTAGGTTAATTTAAAGATATTAAACGATTTGATTACTATTTATAACTAAATTTCCTAAAAATTAGGCGTAAAATTAAGTGCCTGGCTATGGATATTTACCAGTGTGTTCGTGCAACTCGGTTGTTTGTGAAGGGGGCTCGTGAGTCGAGAAAGCTTGAGAACCACTGCACTAGTGGATTATGGATAAGATAGAATTTAGAAAAAATGTATTCACATGTGTGAAAGGAGCTTTAAGGTTTCAATATAAGCTGAAATTATATAGCTAAAAATGTTCCCATGCAGCAGTGACTTAATTCAGCTGATTTTTAGCCTTTAATATCCAATATTTTGAGATAAATAAGCTAAATCAGAGTAAATACAATAATTATAAATGTGTTTTGCAAAATTTAAATTGTGAAGACATTATTTTGAAATTTTGAAACAAAACAATTAAATCAAGGAAACATAAAATATGTTATTAAAATTACTCATATCAACGGTTTCAATTCAAAATAAGGTTTTATATTAGTTTTATTTGAATCACTAAGTTTGCTATTGAAAATCGTTCTGCATGCCAGTCTTGGCACGTATGATCATAGGTTGCCGACTGCTGCTTTAGAACATATAGGCTAGGCTACACAGCATCGCCCCTGATCATCATTTTATTACGGAAAGTGATAAAAATTTATGACTATGGTGGTAATTAATCCTAGAACTTTGAGCTCTAAAGAAAAACACACTATTGACTTAGCTAAATTTGAATTTAAAAAAAAAGTAGTCTAATATTTTCAAAAAATAATTTTAGAGTTCTTTTTACATAGGCCTATACCTTTTTTTTTACAAATTAATGTGTTTTCAAAATTTAATTTGAAGCTATATTCAACTAAATATTAGTCAATATTAATTTATTAATGTTATTTTAAGAGGCATTCAACTAACAATAATAGGTAGGCTATTGACACCTCAAACCACAACTATGATGAGCTCTGAATGTATTGTACATCATATGAAACCTAAATTACAGCCTCCAGGTATATTAGCGAGTTTCAAAGACTTGGTTGGCCACTACGGTATTGATGAATTTAGATTCCAGCGTGATTAAACAGAGGCAAAGTTCTACTGAATATATAATCACAGCTTTGTGGCACTTACAACTATTCATACAAAGAGATCTTGGGGTACTGTGAAATTGATTACCTTGTGGGTCATCATCTGCCAAGGGAATGTTGTTCATCTCCTCCTGCATCTTGGCTCCTGCTACAACTGACATCTAGGAAATGTCAATCCGTTTATAGTCTCTGGTGGTGTTTAGCTAATGTAATCAACTACACCTGAAAAATAATATTTGGGCTAGGAAATCATGTATGACTTGTAACTTCTTAGATAAAGTTGAAGAGAGTTTGGTAGATGAAGGGCGAACTTATGCAAAATATTAATTAACCAAATAAGCCAATACAATAGTCATGAAGTATATAAAATAGGCCCTATTATTATGAACTTAGAATATGTGTGATATTTTAAAATATTTAAATAATAGTATTACAATTTTAATTAAAAATATATACCGTTCGTTACTATTTATCAAACAATTCCCTTGTAGGGTAAAAATAGGAAAAATAATTTTTGCAACATGGTGTAAAGGTTAGGCCTACTTAAGAGAACACATAAACTGCAGCCTATGGGGTATGTTATTTCAAACGTTACATTAATGTATGTAAAGACGTAGCTAATATTTAAAAACAAACTAAATATACCAATAACTACTTCAATTTATTTTAGAGTAAATTAAAATTGCACAACTAGTTCCACATTATTGATTGAAACACACCAACTTGAGCTGATGTACATTAATAATATATTTAAAAAGAATGAAGATTCTAGGAGAAAATTGTTAATACTTAGGAAAATCCTTTATTAATTTTGACACATTTAAAACCAAATAATACAAGTGTTAACGATAAAATCAAACACGACTTGTATGTTACCTCAGATCAATTTACACGTCTATTTTCACAATAATTTTGACATTTACAACAAAGCCTTTGGACAGAATATAATCAGTACACATTATTAATTTGCGCATGCGTGAGTATACAAAGGACGGAAATTTTTGGTATAAGAAATGTGGTCATGGCATACCTAATTATTACTACTTCAGAAAATGACCGTAAGGTATCTCTCTTATTTGTATTTAATTTTTTGACATTATTAGCCAAGCCAGGGGTGTTTACACATTTAAAATTATTTAATTCAATAAAAGTTGGCTTTTAGCATATACAAAGAAAACTGAGCTAAAATAAGAAAATATCCTTCCAGGGAATATGGCCGATATATACGTAGGTATGCGAAATAAAGCGAGTTTGCATTATTCTTTGCTCTATTTGGATTTTTTGTACTCTATCTTTATGACAAAACTTAGCCAATGTTGGTTTGCAGTTTATAGGAAACATAAAAATATTAACTTGTCATCACACTCGTAAGTTTATTTTGTAGGAATATTAAATTGAATTAAAATTGAGCCAAAATAACCATTAAAATGTAGAATCTATATATATTGGCACATTATATTCCAATTTTCTAATTTAAACTTAGATTGTCCAATCCGCTCTTTCTGGTGAATTTGTAATTTTGTTCAGGTTGGAAAAAAAATGCGAGCTTTAATACCAAATTGAATGATTTATTAGTTGGCCACACTGAGTTTGTTACCCCACTAATAGCTATAAATAACTTCGTAAACTTTGGAATACACTCGATACAATGGCAGCGACTATTGAGCTTGTAAGTTTATAGTGAGTAATACTGAGTACTTAGGCAGGAAACTGGCTTGGTGAAAGTTTCTCCACCATTTGCTAAGCGGTTTTTTTAATGAGATACCAAACATACATATACGGTCTAGGCCGTAGCCAGTCAATAATTTCAGGTGGGGGGAGAGGAGAAGGTTGGTGGGAACATCTCCCAATTTCCAGAGGTTAGAAAAAATTCTAAATGAAAGACAGTTCTAGAAGCTATCTGAAGTGTTTTTTATGGCAACATAATCCACTAACTATCAAAGTCTAGGTAAAATTTCTAAGATTAAACACCTCTAGAAGCTCTCTAAAGTGTTCATTATGGCAACATACAGTAGCCCCATGGCTTCTTTGGTGCTGACTGACAGCTGACAGCTGATAGCTAAAAGCTTTGAAAAGCTACCAGACCAAATTGTAAGTCCCTACAACGAACCATATGATCTGCAAAAATATGTGTTTAGCAGCTGTCACTTCTGACGGTCAAAATCTAGGTATATACCTAAATGTTGACTGTCAGAAGTCAGCTGTGAGCTGTCAGTCAGCACCAAATAAGCCATGGGGTTACTGTAACTCCCTAAATGCTGGAGGCTAGGAAAAGTCTATATACTTAAAACACCTATAGATGTTCACTAATGTGAGTAGTAAGTGCCAAGCCATGTTCATATTCATCACTGAGCCAACAGCTGTAAAGATGACGTTTAATGGGCTGGTGTAATTAAAATATGCGTATTTCCGTGACGTCATAAGGGAATAAAATGAATAAATTTAGTTTTGAATGACGTCAAAAGAGAATGACGTTTTCAGGGGTGGAGTGGGGGTAGCTATGTTAGAGATATTTAAATAATGTATTAAATGACGTAGTTCAGTGACGTGTGACGACTTCTAATTGAATGAAATATTAAATTATGTGACATTTGATTATATCCCTTGTGGTCATTAACATTCACTACTTGTAATGTTTTATTAATGACGTTATATTTAAATTAAGTGGGAAAATTATATTAAATACATTTATATGACTCTTACTACTAATATAACATTTAAATAGGAGGGAAATATATAATAAGAAATGAAAAATAAACACACATTTTTTCACATTTTATTATTACTATTATTTAAAAAAATACACGCTTTTTACATTTTATTATTGTTATGCATAAAAATACAAAGATCGTCAAATAATGATAGATAGTCAAAGTATGGGATATAATCGGGGGACAAACGATTTAGAGGTGAAGACACTGTCAATGAATACCAATACATTAGGATGATTGAGATATTTTACGTAGAGTATGATATATTGTTCAAGAGCGTAGATAGTTTTTAATTCATCCGTTGCCAAGTATATATGAATGTTTTTTTCACTCAGGCTTAATTTCCACACACGAAAAAGTTTTTTCACCACTATATTAAAGTCGTCAATATTGGACTCAAAGGTTTACACATTTCTTCTCACAGTTGGACCAAAACGGCATTTCCTAGACAAAAAAGTTCCATTGCAGGACGGTGAGTATTAGACGCTTAGAATGTGATGAAAACATCACGTGAGCGTAAAAGTTGCGGTTAGGAAAGAGGCCCAGCACTACGTGTTTGTTCTGTTTGTCGTTTAGGTAGAAAGTCCGGGTCACCGACGACGACGAGGGTTGTGAATCCTCGGCTCGATCAGATGGGAAGTGGTCCTCCGCCATATTACAGCTGCACGCCACCTTCTCCATCGCTGTCTGTGTCTGGTGGCGTCGGTGATTGAACAAAATTTATACAATTTCTCGGCGCTGTGAAATATAACGAATCGTGCAAAGGCGTTTGCATTTTTTTTAACGCACACGGCGTGATGTCGTGACAAGGAGCGGTACAGTCCGAACAATTGGAGTTGATCAGATTTACAAAGGGACATTTATAGTCTTCACGGGACAAGACGGGACGGGAAAAGAAATTACCTTTTTGTTTATTATATGCGTAAGGTACGATGGCTTTATCTAAATTTTGCTTTAGAATTGCACCAAATTTGATGTAGCATAGTCCGGTGGTTTTATTGAATTGATAGCACGAGGATTATTTCTCCTCGATGAAAACTATCACTAGCACGCGTGAAACTATAAAAGCGCGGGGTGGAGGCAGATCGGGAGCAGTTGGTAGCGGGAGGACCACCAACAATTGAATTGATTATAAATGAAAAATCAAATATGCCCGATATGATTATGTTCATCTGTCAGATAATTGAATACAAATTATTAAATAAAATTCTAGTATACCTTTTATATCTAAAGCTGGCACACATGTCTGGGCAACCCTGCGCGTACACCTTGGACAACTGCTAAAGTGACGTTTTAACAGCATGACGGCCAGTCAATCGTTCTTGCACAAATTGGTGGTTGAGAACAGGTCTGTGAATCTCCTCAGGCTCCAACCAGTGGCCTTGGCAATGGCATACAGACAGCAATAGTGTCCGCACACACCGGACGCTATGGCTTGGAGTCGTTTTCTGTTGTACGTCCATCTTATCGAGTGTTTATTCATGAGGCTAGTAATCGCTAGGCTCAGTCGTCTGGCATATATATCAAAATACTCCCCAATTTTGGAAAAATATAGAACTACCCAATAGAAAACAGTATTAGTGTGAGAATCTAAATTGACCATAAATAAGGGGGGATGAGTGAAATTTTTAGGCAATTTCTCAGAAGGAAATGTCTCTTTATATAATGAATTTTGCCCTGCAGCAGTGTGTCTATTTGATGCGAATTAATGGTGTTAATAATTAATTTTCACCTCCCAATTAGAATCTATCGACACCGTCCCCTCGTACTCAGAGTAGAACAAACAGGTTATGGCAGTATCAAGGTCTGTCTTGAACTGTAACTCAAATCTCACGTTCCTCCTTGACTGAATGCTAGTGTGCGAGTCCTGTCCTGCAGTGTCGTGAGTCAAGTCAAACACCAGCATAGAATAACCTTTGTTGAACATGTCTTTCGTGATTAAATGTCCACTGTTTTGGTGGTGTATGCCCAATCCCAAAAATAATGTGCCATAAGCGAGGGTTGACGTGTCAACGTTGTCAAAATTTATCAAAATGGGCAAATGTTTTTGTATCCCGTTTACATATAGGACGAAACGATCCAGGTTCTTATGAAGGAGTTGAAACGGATTCATGTTCAACCTGCCCACAAACGCATCGTTAGATACCATAGTGAATAAAACAATTTTAGGGATAGCTCCTTGAATAACACTGTTTAGGCTCACAGACTTGGATCCTTTGGGTACGGTCAGAGACTTGGCGTCCACCCGATTGATGTGGTGTTGGGCCGGTTTTTGTAATAGTGTATTTTCTATAGCGAGTGAAATAGTCGGCGACACTTCCATGTGTTTTACAAAGAGGGTGGCGTCTAAACTTTTCAACCGGACGTCGGTATGTAAATTGTCCGCGTCTGTGAGCAGATAAAACTCTCGTTTGTTCCGAATTAATTTAACACACAAGGATACATTTTTCAATAGCAATTGTGAAATATTAAATATGTCGGCGTGTAAACGTCCCACCAAGTCAACCGGATGTTTTAACAAGCCTAATTTCGTGGTGAAGCTTTTGTTCTCTATGGACGCCGTGAGTTCACCGTTAGTGGCAAGGGTATCCAAAAACCACATAGAGTTCATCAGGTGGGTGTCTGAAGCGTCTCTGCCATAATTTTTAAAGAAATAAGCCCTGTACGCATAGTTGTCTATCGAGGCTGTATTAGGTGTTTCGTTGAGAGAGATATTGATTTGACTAAATAAAGAATGTATCAAGTTGTTGACGCATCCGATTTTATTGTCGACCGCGACTGGTGTCCCGTCCCTTTTCACCAGTTGAATACGAAGATATGATTTAATCGAAGGGAGGTCACTAGAGTACTCACCATCTCCGTGACAGAAAAACTCTAACTGGGCGATGTTATCCACAGAAATGATGAGTTTGTAATCGACCACTTTATTATTTTTAATTATCGTTTCAATTCATCTTTAGTCGAAAAGATTGAGCTCGGTTTTCGAACACTCTACAATTAGTCGAAAATATCTTTTTTAGCTCTCTCGTTCCCTCTTGCTCTAGCGCCCACCTTCGAATGAAGTTCTCGACCGCCTGTGTGACGCACTTTTTAACTATACCACCGACTTTTTGGCCGTGTTACCGTGTTGCTATATCGGCCAGAATGTGTGAACTTGTTTGTAACGCCTGTTTTCCCACCGCTTTTGCTACCCTCATAAACAAATTCAAAATTACATTTCTAGAAGGGAAAATAGAATATAGGAAAGAACACGTGATGCACAATGGCGGAGGGGAACTGTATGATTCTAATCCATCTCACATATGAGTCACCTTGCAGCTGTGGTCTGATAATGCTTGTGTACACAAAGAAACGTACTGTTTCGATTGAACTAGAGCCGGGTATTTTACGATTAGGTCGCATAAAGACCCCTTAATATCTTCGCTCCTTAAATCCCTTATAAGTGTATTAACCAAATTAAGCGACTCTATGTTGGGTAATCCGTTTCAAATGGTCGTAATTAAATCTCCGATACCTACATAGAGACGAACTGTAAATTCCATTTTAATTTTCTTTTCGCCACAGTGAATGAAATTGTGTTTTTGAATCGTGTAGTTATGGGTGACTTGTCAGCCGTCCATGCACCCTTTTGTTTTTTAATCTCTATTAACACTGTTTGATCGTGAAGAATGTACTATTGAAATTCAGATATTAGAACCTCTAGATCGCCTTTATCACTTATCGAGCTCTTAATTTTTATTATAAGGCTCCTTAAAGAAGGAGAGATCTTGTTGAGGAAACGAAACACGGCCCACGTGGGTCACCACGATGTTTGCCATTAATTCCTTGTCCTTGGATAAAATGTTATCTTCGAGACTTTCAAAACCTACGGGATAGGATAATTCGGCTAGTCCCACCTCCCACCGGTCGTTATCTAGCCGTATGGACTGTGCCAATTTTGTCGTATAGAAAGAGAGTGTATTGCGTGTAGTGTAGTGTGTTTGCATCAATTTGGTCACATCTAACCACAAGATGGGGATTGTCTTGCTGTTTACACACCACTAGACGTTGTTCACCTTGAGATAGAAATTGTCGACTCGATGTTTGGTTCCTAGCAAGTTGTTTTTCATTACTTTATGTAACCTTAAGACGCAACTTGTCTTGTTTACGAGATTACAAGATTTTAGAATTTATCGACTCGTGCGCAAATGTTGGCAATATGTTAAAATATGGCTGTATAAAACCACATAGACATCGCTAACATGGAATCAGTCGAGGACGTGTGCTTTAACAAGCCTCTTCAAGCATTCAAGCATCACCATATTGAACTTCAAGTTAGGAATAGTGTAACGGGCCACTCTTATTTTGATAAAGTTGACAGGAGAGGACGGCGCGGTGTTTGTAAATGTGGGAAAGAGTATTTGAATAACTTATTGGTGATATAACAATTATGTAAGGAATATGCTGATGCGGATAGATGTGTAGAGCTAGGAACAACTGATTTTTAAAAAATAATTATACATGTGTCTTAGACATTCTACAAGAGTCCACCGTACAACGCATGATACATCATTGTAGTTCAGGATGTTTTGCTCACATTAAAAATCTTACACTTGTGGTTCGACCGGGGAAGTACGCTATTGTAAGGTTATCTGTGACTGGTATTGGACGCATCAAGAGTGGTTACGGAACTGGCAAGAGGAAGCCCTAGATTTTAATCAAGCCGTCACTTCTGATTTCCTCGCAGACTTACTCAGAGATCCACGAACGAGAAACCTACATGCTAGGTGGGTGATCCTAAACCCACAGAGTAACCATCATTGAGACAATCAAGTTAATGTAACGTTTTTAAAAAATATTTTTACATCTTTGAAATTCTATAATATATATTTTAAAACCCAGTTTGTCCTCTTTTTTTCAGAGTATGATTACGTTTATAAAAGAATTCAACTCTGCCAAGTCGGAGACAACATATATTTCACCCATAAATTTGGTGGAAAACACAATTTTAAAAATTATATCTTTTGTGGAGCGGAACACTAAATTTGGAAGAAGGATTTACGGGAAGGCTATTTTAAATGATAGGCCCGTAGGTTTCCAAAGAATGATATACATTTAATCTGGTTGAATTTTACTTATTCTGTGGAGTTAAATAAACAATTGATAATTTAAAAAAAAAATCAAACTTTGGTAATAATGTTTTATGCAATCAGTATATGAAATTAGAAATTTAAAATATTGTAATGTTGAATATTTTTTTTCTAATCTAATGTGATTGAATTATCTTTATGAATTTTTGTTTTTAAGGAATGTTTAAACAAACAAAAAAATGTCAATTTTGTATTCTCCACTCTGGTAGATGAAACAGTGTAAGTTTTTAAACAATAGTAATAATTAAATGTGAAAAAATGTGTATTCATTTTTCATTTCTTATTATATATTTCCCTCCTATTTAAATGTTATATTTGTAGTAAGAGTCATATAACTTTTTTTTAATATAATTTTCCCACTTAATTTAAATATAACGTCATTAATAAAACAATACAAGTAGTGAATGTTAATGACCACCAGGGATATAATCAAATGTCACATAATTTATTATTTCATTCAATTAGAAGACGTCACACGTCACTGAACCACATCATTTATTACAATTTAAATATCTCTAACATAGTTACCCCCACTCCACCCATGAAAACGTTATTCTCTTTGGACGTCATGAATATTCATTCGAAACTAAATTTATTAATTGTATTCCCTTGTGACATCATGTAAATACGCATATTTTAATTACACCAGCCCATCAAACGTCATATTTAGAGCTGTTGGCTCAGTGACAAAAATGAACATGGCTTGGCACGTTCTACTCATGTGTTTTTTTATAGTAACTGCCGAAGGCAATGAAACATTCTAAATATTATACACCTCTAGAAGCTATTTGAAGTATTTTTTTTATAACAACACAACATCAAAAATGTCAAAGGCCAGAAAAATTTATAAATATTAAACACCTCTATAAGCTCTCTGAAGTGCTTTTTATGGTAACACAGCTGCCTGATTTGTATTTGTGTCTTAATTTTGATATTGTTTGAACCATAGATAAAGCTCTATATATATATATATATATATATATATTTATTTACGATCCTATTTTCTTAGGAATAACCTTGTCTGTTAGCTTTAAAAGTTACTATAGTTTTATTTTAATGTATTCATACATTAAGTCTTGTGGTAATTAACTCTCTTTTTGCTATATCTATATTATAAATACTTATAAAATAACACAAATAATATAATATTATGATGTTTCAATGTTGAACGCAAAAAGACTTAGTTGTATTTTCTATAACGTTCTTCCTTTGATAATTTTACTGTACATAACCATTATCCTTTGGTATTGTGCTCTGATAGCGTAACACTGAGGGATACCTACATTCATTAATTTGATTAAAATTAATATGAATGATGTAAATCTTATAAAGGCTTGCCACCATTTTAAGTAGTCAAAACTTCTGATAAACATATTTTGAAAGGATGAAATCCTGTTAAAAAGCAAACAATTTGGGGTAAAAAAGCAGTTAAAAATATTTTAAGCATTTTAAGATTTTTGTTGTACGCATATGCACTACACAAGGACTATTAATGACACTTTTATCGATAGTGACGAGGAATGTAGTTTGGAGAAAATTAAAATTATAATAGCACGAAGAAGAAAAATTATTAATCACTTACGGAAAATCGCCTTAGTACATCAAGATGTTGTTTTAACACTAAATATGTTGGCTGTTTGAGCACTTCTAGTGTTATTGTTGTTGATAAAAATAAAGGCTAAGTAATCATATTTGTCACGCATACGGTTAATAATTTACCTCAAATAGCAATAATGCGAATCTAATGGTTAGATTGTTAGTTTAAGAACCAAATAAAATCACTGACCCGGAGTGTAACAGACAAATTCTACCTCGTATAGTTTTAGCCTGTTCCAAAGAGAACTAGATCAAACCACATACCTGGAGTGACTGATGAAACCATAGTAACCCATACATCGGTAATGGTCTGGATATTTTTGGTTTTATTTGGTTCTAGTGGGAACCATTTCCAGTCTCAAGTGATTTTCTATCTGGGTTGAGTTATATAGAAATGGTTTGATAGGCTTTCTTCAGATTAGATGCTTAAACGCTATAACATTATAGCTCAGAGATATAAAAAAGATTATCATTCCTTCCCTCAAATTAAATAGTTTATTGATAATTTATTTTTGGAAATTTGGTCACGAACTATAATAGACTGTGAGAAAGCATTTACAATAAATTGTTCTGTACCATTTATTTAATATACGCATTTTTTTTACATTCATTACTAGAAATAAAAGTAGTTTCCTGACGGGCAAATTACAATCCATTTCAGAGCCTTGTGATATTCCTTGAACGTGTGTTGGCAATCCTGTAAAGGGTTATTATTTATGGAAAATTAACGTCAGATTCATAACTTGTCAGCATGGGGTGGGCACTCTTACTGTGGATTCACACCTTCACCTTAAAACGAGAGCAGTGCTGATATTTGGTCATGTGACAGCTCTAAGCCAATCACAAGTCCACGTGGCCAGTGTAGCCCGCACTGCTCAAGTAGAGATTATTTCAACTTTTCCAGTGCTTCTACAGAAAACCAGCCAAGAAGACCCAATCAGCGTATGCACAAACTTTCAAACATGCATTATTTATTAACACAGCACATTCTCAAGATGGCATATCTCAAGAGCGATTATAAGAAATGACAGTTTATTGGAAGCCATGAGTATTATAGATTAAAAAAATCCAACCCAGGCAGTAAGTAAAACATCTAATTTTATTTTAAATGCAGTAGCTTGCACTGATCGTAATACTTTCGTTTTTATATTTGACGTTTCAATATAACGCATGGGTAACCAGAGATTCCCAACTCTACGCGAGTGTGTCAGCTGCACCACTAAGAGGTGCGGACTCACTGTACTGCTTTCAAATTTCAGTGTACGTGTAAATACATATTATAGTACTTGCTGATCCCTTAAACTAGTTTGGGGCACTATTGATAGGAGCAGCTTGCACTGATGTCACATAGGAATGCGCAATTACGAATGGGTTGACATGAAATTAATAAAAAAAAGTAAGTGTGAAGTCCATGCAAAATTCACCATCACTTTTTTGTTAGCAATTTGTCGTTTATTTTAAAAGAGTTTAGCTAGATTTTACATTTTATAACGTGGTTTATTTATAAAATATCGGATTTAGTTACATTTGATTTAATTTGATATAAGATTTGATTAATTATCATTTCGCAATAGAAAATGCGTTGCGTTCCAAGTGCAACGGCCCACTTTGAATCTTTTAGTTCGCGATACTAACGCCGCGAGCGCTAGAGATGTGGTTCTACTAGAATAACCTAGATATAATGAGTACTCGCGGTATGCCATTGTGGGGGTATGACGTCAGAGTCTACAATGTAATCATATGAAGA
>CABEEJ010005635.1:25819-47889 GCA_901482245.1 Timema douglasi | reverse complement strand
ACTTTAGGCCAAATGACTTTTGGTTTCATTTTTAGGCCAAATGCCTTTAGGCCAAATGATTTTAGGCCAACTGCCGCGTCCCCGTCCTATACTAAAACTAATATATATCAAAATAGACAGCTGTAGATCGCGTAGCTTGACGTATGAATGAGTACGTGAAATATTTAGTTGGTTTTCTAGCTGTCAGATACGGTCCTTCCCATGAAAATTGGACTATAGCCACTTGGAACGCCAGAATCGTTTTCTCTTGTCGGTGTGGGAGTGGAAAATGGAATTGGTGACACGTGCTTGGTAGTCAGTTGGAGTGGGGAGGTATGATTATAATTATTAATAGAAAAAATACCCCCCCCCCTTTTTTTAATGTCACACAGTGCTCTTATCACAGTGTCGATCTTTCCTCTCGTAGCGCCACCAACTGTATTTCTAACATCTCATTTCCACGATGGCTAAAAATAAACTTTCACAAGAATGGATGGAGATTGTTCGGTGCGCTTGGGTATTATAGATAACGTCTAATCTTATTTGAAAATATAAAAAGAAAATAGATTGAAAATTAAATCTAAGTTGGTTCGTGTTTAGCAGGTGCTTCGGACGTAAACAGGCGACCCCCGTCCAGAAGGTTTGGAAGTGTCCAGGAATAACTACGCGGTCAGGTAGACTGCCGGATTGGTCACAGCACGCCAACCTTGAATGGCCGCCATGACAGCGACCTGAGGGACTAGGACTACCGTTACTCTAACACCTTTCCAGAGACTTCGGTCAGACAAACATCTCCTTGATGGCAGGGGGGTTCGAACTCATGAGGAGGCTTTCAAATGTGGTGCTAATATATATCTTACTACCCGTTCATCTTATACACGCTTACGTACTAATTACTCTGATGGGTTAGGAATTGGGAAGGTTCAATTCATAGGAAGTGGACCCACATTTGTGTGGAGGGGGAGAGGAGAACCATTCAGGGAAAACCCCTCCCAGTTCACCCGACCTATATTCGAACCTCGAGCTACCCATCCTCGGCAGTCTGGCTCAACACGAACCCAGTGCGTTAGCCAATGAAGCCACCGGGTCGGGTCAAATAGATGTCGTCACAATATTTAGTCCAACCTAAGCTCTAAGCTCTTGAATGATTACAGTACGGCCTTATATTACTAGCTACAACATAGTGGAACCCATCGCGGTACGCTTTCAAGGTGAATGGGGTGCGCTGGGGAAATAATGTCAGGAGATGGAGGCCATTGTAAAGGTGGTTGTGTTAGGGTGGCATACATGTTACATTCTGGTGGAAGGTGGATTACACCCGTTTCGGGGGTCGCGTGGTCTAACGCGCTACTTTCGCAGTAGACTGAGCTGCCGATGATGGGGAGATCGAGGTTCGAATCTCGGTCAGATGTGCTGTTTGTCATTTTTCCAAAATGGCTTTACACACTCTCTCTCTTCATGCAAATGCGG
Organism: Timema douglasi; assembly: GCA_901482245.1. NCBI lineage: Eukaryota > Metazoa > Arthropoda > Insecta > Phasmatodea > Timematidae > Timema > Timema douglasi. The sequence continues at coordinate 46,440 of CABEEJ010005635.1, read as the reverse complement.
GAACGCTTTTTCTAAATATAACCTTCATAATCCCTAAAAAACCGTTAGCGTAATTAGTACAGAAGTGTATAACCCGAGCGGGTAGTAAGACGCGATGCTAAAAAAAAATAGTGGATGCCATATTAGTCGAGGTTGTTCGGACAGGCCATTAATTTATCACTTACACTTAATGTAAATTATTATTATAACGAATAAATTTGAAGAAAATCATAAATTAATGATAAAACACCATTGTGGGAAAGTTAACCTCTTGCGTCTCGGGTGCAATATGCTTTAAGATTAGGATTCAAGATTAATATTCGAGTAAAAAATATATAAATATGGAAATTGATCCATCTATGTACTAAACTAAAGGTATTTTTTATATTTTGCGACTGTAAAGTTAATTCATTGACTATTGTATGAGGTATTTTGAACAGTGCGTTCAGTCGCCCAGGATGACGAACTAGAGAAATGTTATACAATGGGATTTCGAGTCTTTATCTCGTAAATGACGTTGTCAATGCTTCATTTCTAAAAATGAATGTAATAAAATGTATTGGTCTCGTTTCTTGAAATTGTAATTCAGTTCTCCTCTCTTCCTTTTAAAAAAAATAAATAAAATGAAACGTAGCAAATAAAATGTACATATAGTTCGATACTTTTGTGAAAAGTCGCACGTACACACAAGTTGTATTCATTCAATAGAATCCAAGTTCGACAGTATTAACTCGTGGGTGTAAAAAGAGGTGTAAGGTGCACGTTTTCACTTATTTCTCTCCAAGTAAGAATTTTTTTTTTGTTTATTTAGCATTTCTTTCAAAATGTAAACATGACACCGAAATCTCATATAAGAACAAAGTTTTNCAAATAAAATGTACATATAGTTCGATACTTTTGTGAAAAGTCGCACGTACACACAAGTTGTATTCATTCAATAGAATCCAAGTTCGACAGTATTAACTCGTGGGTGTAAAAAGAGGTGTAAGGTGCACGTTTTCACTTATTTCTCTCCAAGTAAGAATTTTTTTTTTGTTTATTTAGCATTTCTTTCAAAATGTAAACATGACACCGAAATCTCATATAAGAACAAAGTTTTCATGCTTTTCAAACAGGCGTTACCCGGAGTCTGTATATAAACCTATTTCATGTGTCATGTTGGTTTCAGAGAGCTTCTCATGCACACATACACACGAATTTACCCCCCTCCTAACTCCCCCCAACCCCCGCCCCCCGCCCGCCTTTACTTCTACAAGCCTCTTCAATGTAAAGTTTTATGCGACCGAAACTTTCCAACTCGAAACTTTAGGTTTTGGAAACGGCACACTTTATTGCACGAATAGGTTAAGCGACATTCCTGAGATAAAGTGAACGATTGTCCCTCGAAATGTCTTGGGATTCGAATCCTTGCGAGGCCCTGAATTGTTTTGAATCTATGTTTTTCCAACAGGTATAACGTGGATCACACCAGGTATGTAAGGGTGGGGATGTAACGTGGATCACACCAGGTATGTAAGGGTGGTGATGTAACGTGGATCACACCAGGTATGTAAGGGTGGGGATGTAACGTGGATCACACCAGGTATGTAAGGGTGGGGATGTAACGTGGATCACACCAGGTATGTAAGGGTGGGGATGTAACGTGGATCACACCAGGTATGTAAGGGTGAGGATGTAACGTGGATCACACCAGGTATGTAAGGGTGAGGATGTAATGTGGATCACACCAGGTATGTAAGGGTAGGGATGTAACGTGGATCACACCAGGTATGTAAGGGTGGTGATGTAACGTGGATCACACCAGGTATGTAAGGGTGAGGATGTAACGTGGATCACACCAGGTATGTAAGGGTAGGGATGTAACGTGGATCACACCAGGTATGTAAGGGTGCTGATGTAACAGACGCAGTTTTTGTAGAAAAACATTTTCTTGGCCAAAGTAAAAAAAATATTGCTCCAGTAGAAACAAAAAGTTTAATTTTCTTCACATGGTGTTTTCAACAATTGTTGAATATCTGTCACGAGCATAGCAGCATTAGACGAAAAACTTTTTAATTGAAGAGAAAAAGTTGCCATTGAATTCTATGACACCCTTCACAGATATTCAACAACTGTTGATATCACCAAGTGAAGAAAATTAAAGTCTGTGTTTGAAAGGAAAAAGGGTCTTAGGCCCGTGGCCCACGGTAACATTTTTTTGCTGCCCACCGGCTCATGAAATATATAAAATTATTTCAACAGAAAAGATTATACCAATTTATATTTTACATAGTTAAATAATAAAATAGATACGTATTTTAAGCTATTTTGTAAACTATTTTTGCTTTATACGGAAAGAAAAATATTACGTTTTTATACAAATCTACCGTAAACCGGCAAATGATTACTCCAGTAGACAAGGGAGAGAGTACTGTTTCGGGTGGGTTCGGACATAGTCGAGAGTGTTCGGACACAGTCGGGAGTGTTCGGACACAGACGGAAGTGTTCGGACATAGTCGGGAGTGTTCGAGTTTGCTTATCACAGCTGAGACACTGGGGAACACCAAAAGAAAGATAATACTCTCTCTCCTAATATTGTTGGTAGTGTTGCGGCCCGCGAGACAGAAACTTTGGCCCTTGTACATAAAAAGGTTGAACACCCCTGGCATAGAAGCAACATTTGATTTATGTTGACCTAAAAAAGTTTTGAAATAAAAACTGTAAAAACACTCAACTTTTTTCGCGTTCCCTCCACTCCCGCCTTAGGCTCAACCATAAGATACCGGCACAATATAATTTATTATTATTGTTATTGTTAACACGACTCATACACTCACTTAAATCTAACAAACACTTGGGTTTTTTTCATTTCCACACCCTCAAAATACGAGTTTTAGTGTTAGGAGTAAGGAAGGTTGAATTTAGAGTAAGTGTACCCGCATTTGCGTCAAGAGAAAGTTGAGAACTCTTTTAGGGAAAACCACTCTCAGTACACCGGACCGAGATTCAAACCCCGAAAACCTCATCATCGTCACTCTAGTCTATTGTAAGAGTGACGACTTAGACCATGCATCCACCGAAACAGGTTAATTTCTAGTTCATGAAATGGGCAAGAGTCCATGAAACTGTTTCCCCATTTTGAGGAATGTTCAAGAGAAGAGGATAATTCACGGAATGGGCATAAATTTTGCCCAAATTTGTGGTGAAATGGGCAGCTTTACTAAGTGGATGTGACATGTATATTAATATACTTGCAGCGATATTTGAGGAAGTATATAAATACAATTTAATATCAACTATAGCTGTGTTCGTACTGGAGCATCTGTACACTCTTTCTTTGTTTACTTCACCGTGGATCTTATCTCGGTAAATGAAATATTTATCTTTGGTTTGATATAATAACAATTCAATTCTGACTCGAGGTGGGGTCGAAGGGGACGCGAGAAAAAGTCCGGTGTTTTTTTGCAGTCTTATAGCAACATTTTCTTTTTGACCAAAATAAATAAAATATTGCTTCCGTACAAACATTGAATTTAATTGTCTTCATATGGTGACCTAAACATTTCTTGAATATCTGTGTGTTTTGGAATTTAATGACAACTTTTTTTTATCTTCATTTAAAAAGTTTCTCATCCGATGCCGCTAAGCTTGTGACAGATATTCAACAACTGTTGATATCAACATGTGAAGAAAATTAAACTATGTTTCTACTGGAGAAATATTTTATTTATGTTGGTCGAAAAAATGTTTTGCCATAAAAAGTGCAAAAACACTAGCCTTTTCTCGCGTACCCTTCCGTCCCACCTTAAGTGTTTTGATGCAATGTAAAAATAATAGAAGGTAGCACCCGCCTCAGTGGCGTAGTTGGCTAACGCGCTTGTCGTGTTGAGCTCAACTGTTGAGGACGGGGAGATCGAGGTTCGAATCTCGGTCGGGTGAACTGGGTTGTGGTTTTTCCTAAATGGTTTTCCACTCTCCCTCCACGCAAATGCATGTTCACTTCCTCTAACTCAACCTTCCCAATTTCTAATCCATCAGAGTAATTAGTACTTAAAGCGTATAACCCGAACGGGTAGTAAGACGTGGTGCTAAATATATTATTATTAATAGAAGGTAGCGCCAGATGGAGAAAGAGACATCTGATTGGCCTGGATTGTGACGTCACCCGGTACACAAACCAGTGTGTTACATACACAAAGCTATAATGAAAGACAAAGTGAGTTGATAAAAATCGGGTCAGAACATTTAATTATAAATAAACCTTTATCATCCACACCAATGTTCTACTAACGTAATTACTCTTCTTATTTAAAAAACAAATGTATGTTTGTCCTTAAGCTCCTGTGCACTGCGTGACGTAAGCAATGACGTAGTCAAATACCTCAAAGTAGCGCTACCTTTATTTTCTCTTTACATTGGTACGATGCAACAAATAGATAAAGAGCTAAAAGAGAGGTCGTTTTAAAGTTCTCCTCTTGGTGTAAAAGGGGGCGGAGGGGGGAATAAATGTTTTATTTAAACTTTAATATTAAACACCGAAAGCTAAATACTATGTAAAGTTGATAGCCTTTGACGAGTAAAACTTTAACTAGAAAGTCAAGGGAAGCCTCATTCTATAGAGCCTTTATCAATAAAAAGTTTTTAATACTAAACTATTAATGCCCCAAGCTTGTAAATTTATACCATATTAATATTAAATTTTGGTTAACTAGCGCGTCTATCTACTATCATTTATCCATTCGCCAAGCCATATTACCTGCAAAACTATTTGTAGAGCTTCTGTCAAGTTTACCGATCAATACTTTCACAACCAAACAATCTTTGTTTACATGATTGAAATACGAACTTATGGAAATAAAAGTTTGGATGTCTCTCTTTTGTAGAAGCGGCATCTGTGGTTTCGATTGAAACTGCTTTACATACTAGAGATTCTAAAAGACAGCCTTATCTTCATTAATAAAGATGGCTAACTGGATGAAATCAGGATGGTTGATGACGTCATACGGACTGTTTTAGAATGTGTTCATACGCCTGTGTTTACGAAATAAAAAAAGAAGCGTTATCTTGAAACTAATATTTTGTAAGTCTCTTTCTCTAAGTAATAAAAAAATATTTATTTATTTTTGGTGGGGCAAGATATAAGAAGATACAAGTGTGAATATAATATGTTTTAATTATTTATTTTATGCACTATAATATCTCTTGTGGTACAGTCGTGGAGCAAAAAAAACATCATACTTTTATTAATATATTTTATTATTTCATTTAGTCACGAAAAATCCAATTATACTTGGGGCAGTTTTATTAAAAGCGCTTACAAAAAAAAAATGTGATTGATAATAAATAAGTACTAAGAATATTATAATAATTTCCACTTATGTTAACGTTCTCGACCCTCGGTGGGGTAGAGTGCTCGTCTCAGGACCCGATATTCGTGGGTTCAAACCCAGACGAGGTCGATTCCTGAGCGCTAAAAATCCGTAGTACAACTTCCTTCGGATGGGTCCGATGTCGGTAGTGGCTTGTAAGGTATGTGAAAATACCTTTTTCAGAATAAATGGTAGGTTCTTTCGCGCCTGCTCACAGAAATTTAGTGTTGAAAGCCACGGGGAACCACCGCAATTCCTGAACACTCCTACCTAGTATATGGGATTTACAGCAGATGGTGTAGGCAGCACTAACCAGCAGAAAGGCTGAGTGTATGCCAAGCGATGGATGGATAGACATCCCATCAAACCGATCTTCGGGCCGTTGACTCAAGAAGAAAAAGAAGAAGAAAGAAAGGTTGGCATATTCTGCTAGCCGTCAGCAACACCACTCCTAAACTGGATGGACTTTAGCTCTTTTATTCTCCTTCCAAGCAGATCATGTTTTCACCCTTATAAAACGACAAATGATACTTCCTCTTCTCTCTCTAATACCTACCATCTTCTCTTTCCAATCTATTTTCCTCTCTCTAAAACTTTGTTGCAAAACTTAGTTGTTATTTTGTGTGTGTTTTTCTTCGTTCCGGCTTGCTTCATAGCTCCGAGCTAAAACTTGTTGAAAACTTTTGTATTTTCCCATAAACTAGTTTTGAGATTTCTTTTTTTTACTATTCCGTGTTTGTAACTGGCACTTGTTTTTTTTGGGGGGACGAGGGTGTTAGAAGAGTTGGTGGGAGTTATTGTGAATAAAGGTCACTTTGAGAGATCACGAGAAATCGCACTGAATATCAAAATGAGGGTGTTTGAATCAGAATAGATTTTCGAAAAGTTTATGTAAGACATCATTGGATGTCAATTATTTTTTTTAAATTTATGGGTGCCTGAAAACAGAGGTATTAGTAGGGTTAGAATGATATGACATTTCATAATTTTATTCTATGCTAAATTTTAATGTTGAACAGGAAATAAAAATGTTTTATAGCTGCCCTAGTTACAAAACAAAAAGTTTTTTTATCGTGCAAATAATCGCATAAGTTATATAGAGGTCTTGTTTAGTTTTAGGGCATACTTAAGACATATTTAGATCATATAGTAGGTATTTTGAATACTTTTCTAAAAACATTTTGTTTAACTACCAGGGAAAATAATATTTTATATTTTACAGAATTACGCCATGGAATTTGGAGATGATTTTGCAATGTGTAAATAAACAAGATTTATATAAATAATATTTTTTTTTAACAAATTACATGGTATTTTAACTATTTATCCAAGATTTTCAAGTTATTTTATTTATTGAAGACTGTTTAAAAAAACATACACACACACACACACACACACACATATATATATATATATATAGAGAGAGAGAGAGAGAGAGAGAGAGATAGAGAGAGAGAAATAAATTTTAGCATCGTGAGCATATTTCACGTTTTTGTATAAGTATCAGTATCTTATTAATTAAAAACACAAATGAACGTGGCATAAACAAAACAAAAATGAGTCCGTGAAGTTGGCAGCACCACAAACGGCACCAATTATGAGAATTATGCCAATATTTAGTGCTGAATTGATGCCACAAGAATATCCTAGTCTCATAATTTGTGGAAACACCAAAAAACTCTGGGTGTTGCCAACTTCACGTAGCAGCACTCATAACGGCACAAATTTAATTCTGAATTACCTGGTTTTGAAAACTTTTTTATAGGTCATTCTTGGTCATGTTTTGTCATTTTGGATTTTTAGGATATATTTTCATTGTTTCTGTAGTTTTTGAAACATTATTTGGAATTTATGTTAAATAAGTATGTTTTTAAACACTATCGATATATCTGTCGGAATGGGAATATAATATAGGCCACGGTCTTTGTATTCCATTGCTTGTATGTCAAGCTGGATAAGTTTGCGTTGTGAGGTGTTACCTATTATACTGCAAATTAAACTGCTTTATGATCCGCGTGGTGGGTAGGCTGGGGAACATAGTTGCCACATAGCGGGGGTTTGCGCATTACTGCTATGCAAGCATACTCAATGACTGTCAAGAAATCTGGCAACGTGCATTGGTTGCTATGACAACTACCCTTCACGGATTGGTCGAGCGTGTTACGAGCCTACCCGCTCCCCTCCCCCACCACCCCACTCTGACTGAGCTGATCTCATTCCTAATGCAGTTTAAAAAGCAGTATACTTCCGGAGCAGGTATTTGTAAATCAATGTTATATAATAACAGATTGCAAGGTTTTAGTTGTTAAAGGCTTTTTATTGCAAATATTTATTTATTAGTTTAAATTTGTAAAGAACGTGTTTGATTTAGTTGTGTGTATTAATTACGAGTTTTTGATCATACTTTAAGGTGTTTTTTTTCCTTTGAATCTAAAGTAATCTTTTTAATAATATTTGGATAATATTTTTTATTATTTTTGGGTAGACAGTCTCTGGTAATTACCAGCCACGAATACACGCAATAGTCTGTAGCCAGCTTAACTCAACACTGAGGTCGATAAACCCAGCAGGGAAATCTAAGACCACCTCTGTTATTGTTATATTCTCCTGTTCTCATCATAAAAAAAGTGAAACAGGAACTGGATGGCTATCACGACACTTCCGGTCCTTGTACGACACGGCGCGGGGAAATTGTCAGGGTTTCTTGTTTCTGGAGAAGACTCACTGGACAAGTGCAACGTTTTATTAGGGAACCTACTCTTGGTTTGTTAAGTCTGTCGACTGGGATCGTGGTTTCTTCGAACCTCGTGCAGGTTAGGTTATTTAACATAGATATCAAACTCTATATACCTCGATTATAATAGTTGGTATCGAAAGAATCGATATTTGATTTTAATATCACGATTTTCGATATCTATATTATTAACCGACCCACTTCAATGGCCGAATGGTCTGGGGCGTCATTCTCATGTTAGACTGGCCTGTTCAGCACGGGGAGATTGGGGTTCGAAAACTGGTCGGGTCTGGTAAGGGTGATTTTCCCTAAATTGTTTCCCATTCTCTTTCCACACAAATGCGAGTAGATTACCTCTAAAATGCTTCCTTCCTCATCCCTACCACCATTAGAGTAATTATCATATATACGTGTAACAGATACGTGGTGATAAAAAAAAGTTTGAATTTTTTTTTATCACCTGTTCAGGTTTAATTTGCGTCATTATGACAACATGAGTTTCCAGTTTTAAAATAACCCAACGGGCTTCCTATTAATATCAGATACCACAGGCGGTACTTCAAAGAGAGTGTGTTACAGATTAAATCACCTCATTTCAATTAATTATAATATGTTCGCTGGAGGCAGCTTAGTATTGTTATTTCAGTGTGTAATGAATGTCAAGGAAAACAAACCAACAAAAAAAAATGTAATGAAAATTTCGGTTACGTAATAAATAATATCAGACTAATTTGAATTTCTGGAATAAACCGCCAAGATACTATATTTATTAATATTACTGTTATAGCCGCATCTAAATATTGTGTTATTTGGATTGAAAAATGACACCTGGACACCGGAATCAAACCCGGAACCTTTGGTTTTAGTACTCCAGTGCTCTTAACAGTGAAATATCCGGGTGTCGTTTCGTAATCAGGCTCATTCTTAACCCATATCTAAGGCAAAGTCTGTGATGGACGTGTGGAAATCGTTCATGAGCGATCAATTAAGATCGCGAACTATCAGATAATTTAAATTTGTCGGTAAACGGTAGTAGGCCTATTATTTCGGAATATCAGCGATCGTTGATAACGGATGGTGATAACTCCTCAACTAACCCATTATCTCTTAAAATTAATAATTGGAAGACATCCTGATTGGGTTGACGCAAGACCTAAGCGATGGTCACGTGGCCTATGGCGTTAGACTCGCGTTGGATAAAGTCGCACCTATGGGGGGGAAAGATTGGACTTAGAATCCCATTAAGGTCCACTTTGATATTACTACCGCCATGCCAATTCGAATGCGGGTATTCTTTCACTAAAGTATCCCCTACTCATCACTGTATCCTGGATTGAGGCGTTTATCCGTATCGGTGGGCACGTGGTCTAAATGTTAAGCTCGTTTAGTTTGGTTTACCAATGACTTGGAGGTTCTAAACTCGAAACCCGGCCGAGTGTACTGAGGAGCATCTTTTCTTTGTGGTTTTCCACTCTCCCTCCACGCAAATACGGGTACACTTCATCTGAATTTAACATTCTTCGTCCTTAGAGTAATTAGTACTTATGTGAATAACCTGAACAGTTATTAAGACGCGGTGATAAGAAAAAATATATTATTATTATTATTAGCATCGCTTCTTACTACCCGTTCGGGTTATACGCACTTACGCTAATGTGTAATGGTGGGGTGATTGTGAGATGAAATGAAGGACCTACAGTTTAACGTGGGATCCGAACCACGGTGGAGGCCTGGCATTCCACACATTCACAAGTTGTGATTAATACACGTCTTGTCAGAGGTGAAGGAAAAGTTTGGCAATCAGATAAATCTGTTCCAGGACCGAGGATTGAACCCTGGACCCCCAGCACAGAAGTCCGACACCTTACCCCTAGACCGCCAGGTCACCCAAGACAAAATAGAAGGTTCTTCTTTACCAGAATCTTACTAAACACTGACTGTAGTCGAACTCGAACAAACAGTAAATTTAAAATGTTTTATGATCGACCTAAGTCGGTATGACACATTATTAAAGTTGCGACTCTTATAACCGAGAAAATCGTTCTCCAAATAAGCGCATTGCGTCGTAAATTGTCATTACCGCTTACAGATTTAGTGGACCATAATGTCTCGTCTTGTTTGATCGCAAATAAAACCATTGCAGTGAGAAAGTTTCAAAGGTTTCATACCTTACTGTCAACAGGTTTAATGGGAATAGTTTAATTGGCAGATGAATACAACCTTTAACGAACACACAGACATTAAACATACCATTTGCAGTTTAATTTAGTTTTTTTCTTTCTTTAACCTTCCGATAGGCGCGCGTATTCATCAGATACGGCCAGTTTGAGTTAGCTCCTGTTTCTTGGAAGTCAGAGGGAGTGGGGATTCCCACTCTCAGCTATTCTTCCACCCCCACCAGACCAATCGGCAGTCTTCTTCAGACCTCTGTAGTGTTGACCTTGGTTCCGATATAGCCTGTGCCGTATACGACAGATACGCGCGACCGCTCTTGTAAGTTTTTACACTTTCTTCATTTTAATTTAAACTTGCAATAAATGTTATACTAATAGCACCAAAAGTATTATTACATGTTTTGTTTTTCGCTAATTTCATACTGGCTTTGAAAAAGATACATCGTATATATCAGATACGCGCGACCATCTGTGTATTTTTTTTTTCAGGCAATATGACATGTCAGAAAAAATGTTTTGACTTGAATGATCCGGTGGATGTCGAAGCTATCAGGAATGCTGTTCTCAATGAAGCCAGTGATGAAGAGGATTGTTTGGATGAAAGTGATACAGATGAAGAAGAGCATATTTCGGAACGAGAAGGTGATTCGGAATCGGAACAAAGTGATAATTCTAGCGAAGAAGACGACCAAAATGACGATACTGATTGCTATACAGCCATTCAGAAAAAAAATAATAAGCACATAAACTCTTGGAAATGGCAAAAAAAACCACTCATGCGTAGTAAACGTGCGAAACATAACATTTTGCTCCATCTGCCAGGTGTAATTGGTCCAGCCAAGAATATCTCGGATATTCTTCAACTATGGAGATGCCTGTTCACTAATACCATGATTCAACGCACCGTAGAGAACACAAATAAATATGTGCTTTCTATTCAAAATAATTATTCCCGACCAAGAGATGCCAGAGAAACAGATGAAATTGAAATGAAAGCCCTATTTGGACTGCTCTATTTAGCTGGGGTTTACCACGCCAATCGTCTAAATCTTCTAGAATTATGGAAAATGGACGCTTTCAAACAGGTGATGAGTCTAAAGAGATTCCAATTTTTGATGAGATGCATCCGCTTTGATGACATAGAAACTAGAGAAGAACGAAAAAAAAAAGATCGGCTGGCACCTGTAAGAGAAATTTTTGAAGAATTCGTTGATAACTGCCAAAAGTGCTACTCACTTGGTGAAAACGTTACCATTGACGAGAAACTAGAAGGATTTCGAGGAAGATGCCAATTTATTCAATACATCCCCAAAAAGCCAAGGAAATATGGGATTAAAATTTATGCGATGGTGGACGCTAGAGTGTTCTACACGTATAATATGGAAATTTATGCTGGAGCACAACCAGAAGGGCCATTTTCAGTCAGCAACAAACCGAGAGATGTTGTGAAAAGATTGGCTTCTCCAATATTTAATACAGGTAGAAATGTAACAACCGATAATTGGTTTTCAGATTTCGAATTGCTAAAAGAACTAGCTGATAAAAAGCTTTCATTGGTTGGGACCATAAAAAAAAACAAAGTTCAAATTCCACCTGAATTTAAAATGTCAAAACAACGCGCGCCTCTAACATGTTTGTTTGGTTTCAGAAAAGAAGCGACGCTTGTGTCTTATGTCCCAAAACCTAATAGAAATGTAATACTGATCTCTAGTCTCCATGATGATGACGCTATTGATCCTGAAACCAAGCAAAAACTAAAACCAGAAATAATAACATTTTACAACCAAACTAAGGGAGGGGTTGATACAGTCAACAAGCTTTGTGAATCTTACAATGTTGCCAGAAACACTAAACGGTGGCCTCTTGTCGTTTTCTTTTCCATGCTGAACGTCGCAGCTATCAACGCTTTCATAATGTTCACGGCGAATACTCAAGGGAAGTTAAAAAGAAGAGAATTCCTTCGGAGGCTTTCGGATGATCTTGTTGAGGAGAACATTCAGCGAAGGACGACTGTGGTCACTGGAGAGCTTCATGAGAAAATTTTGAAGAGAAAGCAAAATGTTACGGACAAAGAAGAAAAGGCACAACCTGAGAAAAAAAGATGCCGACCTTGCTTACAAGAGAAACGAGCCCGGGTAACCTGGTACACTTGTGAGTTTTGCAAAAAATTCATATGTTTACAGCATTCAAAATACATTTGTACTGATTGCAATTCTTTATAGTCCCAAAATATTGGCTTTTATTACATTTTATCAAAATTAATGTATTTGTATTTTAATTTTTTAGTTCCTGATATTTTTTAATATTATTTATAGCTTGATTTGTTCTCAATTCCTTATATTACGTATTTTAGAAAATTAGATTTTTATATTTTTCAATTTATTTTTGTAATTTTTTTGGTGTTACTTTTTTAGTGTTTATAATGTTCTAATGTTATATTTGGTATATTGTATAAAGTGTGACTGCAACTTTAATTGTTCCCTAGAAACGTTTAGATGTTATTCTATTAATAATAATTATTTTGATATACAGAAACAGTTAATATAATCCAGCCAATTGTAGGGAACACAAAAAACTTGAAGGCTATCGTATGGACTAAAAATAATTTTTATAGCAGTTTATGCCCTTAAGACTGAGTCTAAATAAATGCTTAAATATATACTTGTCATGTTACTTTTAATTCGTGTGTGTTTTATGGCCTGCGGTGAGATAAACCTAGACGCGTATCTGTAAGATACGCGCGACCATCCGCGAACCTTTGGAGGGCGCGCCTATCGGAAGGTTAATATTGTGGTATTTAACGTCCACTTTATAATATGTACTAGTACAGTAGTCCCGTGGCTTCTTTGGTGCTGACTGACAGTTCACAGCTGACTTCTGACAGTCAACATTTAGGTATATACCTAGATTTTGACTGTCAGAAGTGACAGCTGCTAAACACATGTTTTTGCAGATCATATGGTTTGGCGTAGAAATACATAATTTGGTCTGGTAACTTTTCAAAGCTGTGAGCTTTCAGTCAGCACCAAAGAAGCCATGGGGCTACTGTAGTTCTGAAAACAGTCGGTCTCACTCTCTCCTTTAAATAATTTCTCTTTGGATATCGAGTTGAAGTATCTCATATCGTTTCTCCTTGGATTAAAAATTAATATCTTTCCTTGGCGATCAGGTCAGAAAGAAAACAAATGAATGCTATATTTAAAAGTACAATATTATATTCATGGAAAATAACCGTTGTTTTCTTCCATCTTAATACCAATAACAGATCGCTAAGCCTTTAATGTATAGCTCGATTTTCCTACGAATGGCCATTTGTAGCACCGTTTAGGAAAAAACAGACAAATGTTATTGCGGTCAGCATTGATAACTTCTTACTCTATTAATATTGATATTTTATATGTATCGATAATATACGTATATCAAAAGTGACAGCCGCAGATTACATGATCTCACGTATACATATTTGAAAGTATAGTTTTATTAATTTTTATAAATATCAAATAATATCCTTCCTTAAAATGTTTTACTATACAACACTTTTTCAATAATTTTATATCCCACTGTTTACTTTCTCTCGACACCTCCGAGAGAAAGTATTGTGATCGTAAAAAAAAATGGAACTTGAGATTTTGATAAATATCGACGTTTCATGACCCCCTCAAAAAAAAAGTTATTTTCGCAATGTCATCTGTTTGTCTGTTCCTTGGGCTGGAGCCCAAATTATTTTACCAATTCTGCTATAACTTGGTATCTGGGGTTTTCATAAGGTGCTTATGGATGGAATTCAGTATCTAATCCTATATTTAAGGGTAGCTTACTGAAGGGAAAAAAACAGAAAAACTTGATTTTCTCAAAATTCGCTTAAACGATTTTGATTAAATCTTATATCGTGACACGATTTATCATCATTATAAACAAGATGAAAATTGTCATTTTCACATGACAATAACTTTGAGGGTATTTGACCTGAGATACATTTTTCAATTGTCATAATTTCTCCGAAACTATTTGAAATACGAAATAACCTATCATTGTAGAGTTGTAGTACTATTAAAGATAATCTTTTATTGGGAATATATTTGTATAAAACCAATAGTTTCTTAGCTATAAGTAAATATATATACTTTGTGAATTAGTTCTTTGAAAATGAATTTAATTCTTATGCTCTTTGGTGGACAAAGATGTTACTCTTTTCTCCATTTTTCTTTAACAATGTTCCTAGATCCTAATGCCATAGAGTATGTAACAGTGTATATTATTTCATTTATGATATTTGATGTATTGTTTCTACAACAATGTATATACCCATTATTTCGTCTCACAAATTTTACGAGTTTTTTGGTAAATGATTATTTTAAGGTAAAATCCGGAGAAAGTTTCTGCGGTGCTCTGTACCATTTATTTCCCGCGACAAAAAAAAAAGAAGGAAGGTGTGATGTCACTATATTTCCCTGCATATTTGAAATTTTCAAATGTATACATGGTCTTTAATTAAAAATGCCTTCACTATTTACAATATTATTTCATTTTTTGAAGCTATTTCATATATTTAATGTAATTTTCAACTTTTAGTTATTTTTAGTTTTTGTTTTTTTAGGTGGTTTCTCTGGTCTTAATTTCGACGCAAAAAGTAACAGCCAGTTTTTTCTACTGTAACTGTATCTTTATTTGAATGCGCCTTGTATTATTTACTCAACACGTTGCTAGCTGAAACGTATGTCTGAAGCACTAATTAGAGAGTCGTGCAAGATTCTAGGCCGTGTTACGTCTACTATAAAATGCGGTTAACGGCAAAACTTCCTAAATAGAGGCTGTCAAAACGGAATGTTCCCATACCACGAGGATGTTAAGGAAGTCTGGTAACTTTCCACCCTCTTTGAAAACTACTTTCACATTAAAAAAATTATTCTAATCTTTGATCCAAACAGAACGAAAGAGAGAGATACATTTTCTTCTAAAGAATATTAATACCATCTCTAAAATTACGTGGCATATGTTGTATAAACTAACAACAGTGTTTTTATATTAAATCAAAGTTATACAGTTCAATTTTCTTAAGAAAGGCCTTATCTGACATCTAGAAAAAGTTACTAGATCTACTTTCACATATTCGTGATCTGAAACTGTCACGTTTGGTAAATATTATTTGTACCTTTAAATAACACTAATAAAATAGTAATTTTGTTATCAATGGTGACTTTAAAAGTATGTTTATATATTATTCTAAAAGGCTGTTCCTTTTAAAATTTTACTGTACCTTTGTGTTCATACAAATGGGCATTTAGAACACCTTTTATAAAAAACAAATGCAATTTTTTGCAATCAACATTGATACAGTTTTACTATTTTATTAGTCTTATTTTATAGGTATTGATAATATATAAAAGTGGCATCCATGGATTATTTGACTTTTGTGACGTATTAATAAGTGAAAGTAGATCTAGTAGCTTTTTTTAGCTTTCAGATTCGTCCATTCGTAAGAAAATTATGGGATACATAATATTTGGTAGATATGTTTTGAATTAGTAAATGAATGATACAGGCTTAATGTGTGTTTTCATAAATATCATATTATTATTATTATTATCATCATCATCATTCCAATTAGTCATAAGGGCAGTAACAGCGGAAAGCCCAAGAGGGGGGTAAAGGCACCCTCCTCTGGGGCTTCAAGTCTAGGTGCACCGTCAGACCAGGGCTTAGAATTATTATTAAATACACACGAGTTAACTGACGTGACTAAACTATAAAGCCTGCTTTACATCCACGAATCTTCCCTGTTTGTGGCCTGGCTCAGTTTTTTTACTCAAGCCATATATTTTCCACTACCAGCTTACCAGGCCTGTCGTAGCTTCGTATGTCTTATGATCTAACTTAAGACTAGGACAGGCACAACATCCAGTTAAAGGCCGTTAATTTATCAATGTTAAAGGGTAAACCCATATTTTCATTAATTACAAGTTTTCTACCATGCCGGGAATCGAGCCTGGGACCCTTAGCTCAATAGACAGACACGCTATCGACTGAGTAAAATAGTCGGCTTTTCTCTCTCACCTACTTAAGGTGGGGATGTAGGCAACGCGAGTTAAGGCCAGTGTTTTTGCACTTTTTATAGCAACACTTTTTTTTTTGACCTGGCGGTCTAGGGGTAAGGTGTCAGACTTCTGTGCTGGCGGCCGGGGTTCAATCCTCGGTCCCGGCACAGATTTATCTGATTACCAAACCCTTCCTTCACCTCTGACAAGACATCTTGTGAATGTGGTGAGTGCCAGGCCTCCACCGTGGTTCGGATTCCACGTTAAACTGTAGGTCCTACATTTCATCTCACAATCACCCTACCATTACACATTAGCGTAAGTGCGTATAACCCGAACGGGTAGTAAGACGCGGTGCTAATAATAATATTTTTTTGTTGCCAAATTAATCAAATATTGCTCCAGTAGAAACATAATGTAATGTTCTTCAAATGTTTCCCTCAACAGTTGTTGAATATCTGTTAAGGGTGTCCTGTAACCAAATGACGAGAGAATGCTCAATACCTTTGTATCTTTAAGAACAAAAATATTTTTGGTCAAAATAAATAAAATATTGCTTCAGTAGATACAATGAGTTTAAATTACTACGCGTAAGTTGTATCAACAGTTGTTGAATATCTGTCACGTATATCGCGAAATTTGACTTAGATTTTTTCTCTATAAAAAGAGTGTTTTTAAAATCAAATTCTATTATGTTCACCTAGAAGACAGTGGTTCGTTCCTCAACCAGTTACATTTGTATTTACTATAGTATTAAATGCTCAAAATAAAATCACCAAGTCTTTTAGAGTCGAGTTAATTTATAGATCTTGTTCTGATGAAATCATTCGGTTCAGATAGCGCACGCTAAATACCCCAAACACAAATTAATATTGCCAGCAAATAAATTAACCATGGGCTTCTCGATCAAAGCTAGATAAACTGACGGTATTGAACGAATGGAAGCAGAGATTCCGCCCTTGAATATAAATCTCAACGCGCCACTGAAATTTCCATTCCGTCGTAAGAAGAAGAGAAAGAAGAAAAAGAAACTAACTCCTTGTGTGATGTAAAAGTATCATATGGACGTTATGAAAGACGAGTGATCTCGGAAATGGGGTAAAAAGGATCCAAAACAGGACTGAAAACATCTGCCCTCCATTATGGGAATGAGAGAGGGGCGGCAGATGATTGAAATAACAACCTGGATCCAGCCGGTTGATACTCCACAGGCGGGGGCGGGGGTTAGTGATTCGTTCCATTTTCAAAAAGGGGTTTCCCCCCCTCCCTTCCCCTTCCTACATCTCGTTGGTCCAAGCGTAAGGATATTAGCAGATGTTAGTTTCTTTCTTTTTTTTAAAAAAAAAGAAGCGTGTAGTGAGGAATAAGCAGAGAAGAGAGTTGTTGCTGCTACCAGAGGTTGCTCTTAGCAACAGGTGGAGGGGATTCAACGCAACAACGGGTCATGTCGCATCGATGACTAATGAACACAATGAATGAACAGTCCGTTGTGCATTTTCTTCAAAGAGGCGGAACGTCGCAGAGGAACGCTATAGACCCTGATCTCGGCAGGAAGAACAGTATCTGGTAACCTACTTCGGTGACCACATGGTATAAGGCGTCATTCTCGTTCTATACTGTACTGCCGAGGACAGAAATATTGGGGTTTGAGTCCCCAGTCGGGTGTACTGAGGGTTGTTTTTCCTAAATGGTTTTTCCACACTCCCTCTACGCAAATGCGGGTACACTTCCGCATCCCTAATTCATTAGCTTGATTATTTCAAACGTTGTTATGTGATCGACAGCTGTCACTTTTGATAGATATTATTAATAATTATAAAATAACACAATTTTATATTTATATATAAAAATATATATATATTTATATATATATATATATATATATATATATATAAATAAAGCGAAAGCCCTGACTGACTGACTGACTGACTCATGACTAATTCTCACACTTCCCACGAAGCTAGAGGGCTGAAAATTGGCACAGGTGTTCCATATAAGCTAATTAGGAAAAGTAAAGATGTTTCATGCCGATGTTTTGTGATTAAAGGAGTGAAATAGGGATAACTACTCTAATCATAAATATTGCTTTGTAAAATAATTTAAAAGAGCTGTTTAGAGTTTGTTTTAATAATGCATTCCAAAAAATATAACCACTATTTTTAAACCCGTAGATGCTTCTAAGGGGTGGGAAAAAAATGAATACAGACAATTAATTAAAATAAGTAATTACGTTTTAATATGCAACTCCAAGAGACTGTAAAAGTTTGTAGTTTATATTTTGATGAATTTTGTGATGTTTGTAGTGTCTGTGTGAGTGAGAAGGCCCGGCCCGGGGTGGTGTGTGGTAGGAGGGTCCGAGACCTGTCCAGCCTCGCTCAGCTGATAACGCCCCAGGCATTAGGCAAGGGGGCCTGGCGAAAATAAAACTCCCCATGAGAAATGATACATGGTCACCTCCTCGCGGTGTTTCTCGGGTGGCGAGCGCTAAGAACAATTCCATCAATCTTCAAACAAGAATAAATAACACAATATCCCGTGGGAAGAACGGGCACTGAGCTAGTAATTTAATAAGTAGTAAAATGTTATTAATGTTGGATGCAAAGAAATATCAAATGTTCGAATTTACCAAAATGTTCTTCTAACCAAAATCAGACTATGACTAGATATGTGTATTATTATTTTTAACACCACGTCTTACTACCCATTCGGGCTATACGCCTATGTACTAATTACACTAATAGCCTTGAGATTAGGAAGGGTTTTATCGAGAAGAAATGCACCCGAATTTGCTTGGAAGAAGAGTGGGGAAAACAGTTTCGAAAAGAACCCACCCTCAGTGCACCCGACTGGAATCTAAACCCGATCTCCCCGTCTTCGACAGTTTAGTCTAACGCGATAGTTGCGCAGTTGGACCACGTGGCCACCGAAATGGGCTATATATATGTGTAGTTGTAACACTATGGTTAGCCACCTGTTTGAACCCCGGCTGTCTTTTAAAATTTATTAAAGCTCTTGGGATCATCCGACGTTTCTTTACTCTACTTTTGATTCTTTTGTATGTCCACACGTCTTATATTCATTTAGTAAAATGAACCTTCCTCAAATACGTCTGAACGCATCCTTCTAGTATATATATATATATATATATATATAAATCTTGTCCAGTATCGTTTTGTGTTCCTGCACCAAGTGAATATATGTATAGCCATATTTTCTTACTAATAGCACTGTGAAAGGCCTTTTCTTTCTCCTAACAGAGACGTAACTTATGGCAGGATTCTGATAAGAAATAAGTACTTCCAGATGGATATTTGCAATAAAATCGGGCTATACACTCTGTTTACATTGAAAGGTAACGTGCTTACCTTGTATGTTTCCACTATGGCATAGCTTATAAGATAGGGCCATAGTGTAATTACTGTAAAGAGGGTGTACAAATATAGGGATGAGCTAACCTGAAGAGGGAAAATAAACATTCCCGGTGAGACGCTGTAACTTAGATGGAGAGGATTGCGTTTGGAAGGGGTAGCTATTATTTCTGAGCATATATTTGTGAATCAATGTTATATTTTATCAGAATTCAAGTGTTTATTTGACTAACGATTTCATTGCTTACGGTATGCATGTTCTAGTTTCCATTTTTGTAAAGTGCATGTTTGATTAATTCGTGAGTATTCATTGCGAGTTTTTGTTCATGTTTTTAGGTATTTTTTTTAATTTAAAGTAATTTTTGATCATCTTAGGTTATTTATTGATAATTACTGGATCTTAAAAGTTTGGGCTCTGTTGGTAATATATTTGTAAGTTTTAAAGAATCAAAGATCAACCAACGTTTAATAACGATGTATTTTTATTACGCGATCGAACGAAAATTTTCCCGAGATCGGCCGTCTACCAACCCCCTGTTGTATCGGAACTAATTTATTTGTGACCTCTCGAAAATGTGTTGAGGTCTCGTTACCAGTACCAAACTTTGAAATAATTAAACTAAGCAGATTTAAACCAAGCAGTGTAACGAAGCCGTCGCGGTTAGAATGTCGAAGTTGCGCCTGCATTTCCAACTCGAGTTCATGGGACGATATTAATCCCAGTTTCATACATTGACTATGGCTTCCCGATTAATGGCCGTACTTTTTGTCTGTGTCCATCACGGATATTTGGAATTAGAAAAAAAAATCATAGTCACATGATATGAGAGTAAAGATTAAACTTTTGATTTTTACTCTTGGAATTTTGGAATTTTTAATTCATCACTCGAAGTTTAATCCTTACTTTCTTTAAAATATAGAACCTCGTTCGAAGAGGGGTGATTTAAACATAGGTATGGATCGGGTTAGTTCTTTGGTATTTT
>CABEEJ010005635.1:15245-25761 GCA_901482245.1 Timema douglasi | reverse complement strand
GAAGGATTAGAAAACACGAACTAAGGGCACTGTTTCAGCCATTGTTATAGCAAAGCATATTTTTTTTTGGCCAAAATAAATCAAATAATATATCTCCATTAGAAACATTAAGAGTTTAATTTTCTTCACATGGTGATATCAACAGTTGTTGAGTAAGTTATCTATCAAGGGTGTTCTAGAATTTAATAAAAACTTTTTATCTTAATTAAAAAAGTTTCCCATTTAATTTGTTATTGAAGTATTTAGCGAAGATTTTCTAAATGCAAGATGTATGAGTGGATGACCTACAAATTTACCTAACCTAGGACAGTAAACATGTTATTACAGCCCAATTTTTTTATAGGAAAAGCTTTTATAGATTGCAAACTTTTTTGTGGTCAACATTGATAAAATTTTAATATAATATTAGTGTCTATAGATGTTGATGATATATATTAAAAGTAAGAGCTGCATATCGTATGACTTAACGTATGAATACGTGAAAATAGACCTAGTAGCTTTTTAGCAGTCTTTCCATGAAAATGCTATAAACTCAGCCTAAGCCCTGGAAAATATATTTTTATTAATTGGACAACATCATGAATGTCTATCCAAATAAGTAAGTAAACATTTTCTTAAACTTCACCAAGAAAACTGAGACACTTTATTATACTAACATACCCCTCCAACACACATACACAAATATACATAGGCCTACACACACACATGTAGGTTAAAAGAATTTTTACTTTCGTTGTGTTTAAGACTAAATGAGTCATTTTATGAAACTTAGATAAAAAAAACTCTTACAAGCAAGAGACTTAGTGTATGTATATATATAGTATTTGGTCGCCTGACTAACATATTAAAAGTTTCTGAAAAAATAAGAGTTGTGCTACGGCCGCCATCTTGGAAAACGGCAGCTGAAATCTCATTTTTCACACTTTTCTCGGGAAATATCCATGCTACCACTAAATGTTTCGAACAATAAAGGTTTTCCATGAGTCCATAACATTGTCTATATCTTTTGTTCACATCATTATTTTGATTTAACTTGCCATCAAGCCAGAATTTTAATTTTTTAAATTTCAAAAGACATGCCAACACTATGCACTAAATGTATCGAGTCTGAGTGTAGAGATCTGTATTCTTGTGTCGCCAGATGTACGGGAGTCATTGACTTTTAAAACAATAACTCAGCCGCAGTAAAACATTTTGTTTGAAAAAACTCCCTCTTCGAAAAAAAAAAGCATTCTGGTTTTGTTTTAAATTACAATATTCGATAACGTCGATACTTGGGGCACCAAATCCCCTGTAGAAAAATTTTGATAGATTGTCCTTCATTGCCAGATTTTTTTTTTTTTAATTTACCCTATCATTTAAAACTTTGGATACTGCTGCAACATTGTGGATGAAAAGAAAAAAAAATGTGTGAGCAAAATAACCTTTCAGTAAAATTTATTCTAAAAGGTTTAATGGAGGGGATCTGGTTAACCCCTTCATGACTTTATACATATATATATATATATAATATTTGTATCGCGTCTTTCTCTCTCTATATATATATATATATATAATTTGTATCGCGTCTCTCTCTCTCTCTCTCTCTATATATATATATATATATATAAATAATTTGTATCGCGTCTCTCTCTCTATCTCTCTCTCTCTCTATATATATATATATATATAATTTGTATCGCGTCTCACTACTTTTTTACTTTATATCCATTACTGTTTCCGGACTGTGGCCTGGGTCAATTTTTTATTCCAGCCATATAATTTCCACCACCGGCTTGCCAGGCTTGTCATAGCTTCATATGCCTTATAATCCAACTTAAGACTAGGACAGGCACAACATCCAGTCCCCGGCCGTTAATTCATCATTATGGAATGGTAAGCCCTTATTTCACTAATGATTAATTTTTCAACCATGCCGGAAATCGAACCTGGGATCCTTAACTCGGTAGACAGACACGCTACCGGCTGAGTTAAGATGTCGGACCATCTCACTACTATTTATTTATTTTTTATTCGGAAGGAAAGATTTTAAAAAATCACGTCACTGGTCCCATGATTTAACGCGTCATTCTAGTGTTGGAGCGGATTGCTTATGATGGGGATATCGTGGTTCGAATCTCAGTCACGTGCACTGAGGGTGTTTCCCCCTTAATTGTTTTCCACCCTCCCTTCACACAAATGCGGGTACATTTCCTTTAAAATTCAACCGTGTTCTTCCTTAGCAAATCTGCCTCGGTGGTGTAGTTGTCTAACGCGCTAATCGTGTTGAGCTCGACTGCTGAGGACGGGGAGATCGAAGTTAGAATCTCGGTCGGGTGAACTTTTTTTTTCCTAAACTGTTTTCCACTCTCCCTCCACTCAAATGCGGATTCACTTCCCCAAATTCAACCTTACCAATTCCTAATCCATTATTGTAATTAGTACTTAATGCGTATAACCCGAACGGGTAGTAAGACGTGGCGCTAAATAATAATAATAATAATAATAATTCCTTAGTAAACTAGCGTAACTAATGTATGCGTATGCGTATAGTCCGAAAGACGAGGTGATAAAAAAATTAAAAAGAGAAAACATTTCACCGTTCTCAAAACAAGAAGTTCCAAGCCGGCGATAATTTTCCCCATTTGCAGAGTTTTGTATGTGGAGATCTTGTACTCTGGAAGAAATTAATCCACTCAGTTAGGGATACTACTAAAATGACTCCACGACAGTCATCGTAAAGTCCTTGATGGCCCGTTTAACGCGTGCGTCCACCCCTAAAACTCTCTTGTAAAGCTTCTTATCAATGAACACCGCAGCAGGAAGCTGAAATCCTTTATAGAGTCAGCGTTTTTCAAACTGGTCTCCATCATAGCTACAGTGGCCCCATGGCTTCTTTGTTGCTGACTGACAGCTCACAGCTGACTTCTGACAGTCAACATTTAGGTATATACCTAAATGTTGACTGTCAGAAGTGACAGCTGCTAAACACATGTTTTTGCAGATCATATGGTTCGGCGTAGGCATACATAATTTGGTATGGTAGCTTTTCAAAGCCGTCAGCTTTCAGCTGTGAGCTGTTAGTCAGCACCAAAGAAGTCATGGGGCTACTGTATCTCAAACTTCGTGAGGCAATTTTAGAATATTCTTCACTTTGTTTTTACACTATAAAATACCATCAATAATTAGGATTGCCAAATTCTTTTCAAATCTGAATAAAGGACGTTTGCTAAAGGTAAAGCTAGAACAGGTTAATTTGACCGTTTGTTTATTACTTGTAAAATTTAACTCCCGTTATTGACTGTTCATAATATTAGAGTGAACAAAATGTGTGAAGTCTCTATCATGTTTTTTTCTTCTGATGCAAGGGCTCCTTCAGTCTAAAAAAAACTTGAGAACCTCGGATTTATGTAGACCTACCTAGGAAAGGAAAAGAGAAACTAACGTTGTGATTCTGTTTCACAAGGAAAGATTAACGTTTTACAGTTAAAATTTTAGTTTAGTATAAACAAAAGATGGATAACAAATAGATTTGATAGCCAGTATTTGCCACTTTGGAAACTTGAAATTTTAAGAAAAGTAAGTGTTTTTTTTGTTCCTGTCTCGCTACTCATCCGGCTTGTACATATATATGAACAAAAACTCTCATACGTTAGGGATGAGTTGAGTAAGGTTGAATTAAGAGAAAATGTACTCACATTTGCGTGTGGCGAGAATGAACAAAACAGTTCAGGGGGAAAAAAACTCAGTTCACCCGGTTGGTATTCGAACCCCGATCTCTCCACCTTCGGCAATCCAGCCTATTACGGAAGTGACGCCATAAACCTTCCGATCACTGAAGTGGATTTAGGTATAGTTCAGATGGGTACCAAGATGCAGCGTAAAAATAAACACAAAACGTAGACAATTCTTTATTAGTGTACAATTTATTTTCGTGCCAGTGCTACTCCATTTCCTGGCGTGTTTGTCAATGTCGCAAATTGTGTGTGGAGGGTGTCAGTTATAAAAAATAAAATGTTGGCAGACTTTTAGAAAGCTTGTAGGTCTCTTGTCATTTCCGACAAGCAATGAAGACCAACTGCCCGAACTACTGCATTAGGGAACACTACAAGAGTGCAAAGTTCACAAGACTCCACTCATTCTGAGTGAGGCCTGTTGGACATTGTCAGGACGTGCTGTGGCATTCTTTTATGTACAGTGTGTCAAAATAGTGACGTGCTCTGTCTTTATAAGTGTTACTATACTATACTCCATTCACGTTCGAAATTACTCTCTGAAAGGTATTTTTTCCAACCAATATTCTACTATATAATAGATTTCTGGTAGGGAAAAGGCCTTTCAGACAACAATTCCTACGCTGAACAGACTTTATATAGGTGTACCATTATAATACACATGCTATAGACTTTTTGGACAGTGTTGGGACGTGATGTGGCATTCTTTTATCTACAGTGTATAGAAATAGTGACGTGCTTTGTCTTTATAGGGTTTACTATACTATATAGGTGTGCTATTATAATACACAATACACATAGGCCTACTGTACACCTGTTGGGCAATCTCGAGATGTGATGGGTAATTGTATTATGTACACTGCAGACAAATAGCGACGTGCTTCGTCTTTATTGGGACGATTATATGTATCACTATGAGGCACACGTTATAAGAGTGTAAAGTTTAGAGAACGACGCCCATGTTATACAAGACTAGTAAAAATGTGTACATTGCACCAAAATAACAATGAGCTTGGATATTTAAATATGAATCGTTACCATATTAAATATAAACTATACAAAGTGCAAAGTTTAAAGAACTGTTCCAGAGCGTTTGTTTTTTAATTCACGTTCTTAGCACTGGCTAAATTTATTAGTTACTGGTACGCATTTATAGTGAACTACAAATCACTCGCTTTCGCAACCAGCTACTGCTGAAATTAATTTTTTACCTGGACAAGACTAGAACCAACAAAGTATTTAAACTTTTTTTAGGAAATTCACTAAGGAATGATACCTTATATTCTCGCCCACAGCATGAGGCTGTGATATAGTATTGTAGTGTGTATACTGCACAGAAATGACAGCGTATTCCTTGTTTACTTTATAAATATAATCTGTTCACGGGTTTTATCCCAGTTTCAAGGTGTTATTTATTCAACCTCATATAAAAGTATTGGAAAAAATATCGTAATTTGTTTTATCGAATTTAAATTTTTTCGGTGGTAATATTACATGGGTG
This sequence comes from Timema douglasi, assembly GCA_901482245.1. Taxonomy (NCBI): domain Eukaryota; kingdom Metazoa; phylum Arthropoda; class Insecta; order Phasmatodea; family Timematidae; genus Timema; species Timema douglasi. The sequence goes on along the minus strand of CABEEJ010005635.1, from coordinate 20,547 downwards.
GTGTCATGGCCTTAGTATATGTAAAAGGTAAGCATTTACCTCCAGATTTTGACCATGCCAACGTTATTAACTGTGTTGTGCTGCGTTTAAACAACACTTCGAATTTTGTTGGGTGTATAAATCAGCCGTTGGGAATTTATTATGAGCCATGGTGAAGGCCAGACTATGTCTACAGTCATCAATTACCCCCTTCCTAGCCACCCTTTACTTTCTCGATAGTATAAATGACGTCACGCTGTTTTTAAGACAATGTGGTGATTTTTGTTTGGTGTACGCAGTTGTTGACGGGAGTCTGTGGTGGAGCGTGGTGGTGCCCAAGCTACCAGCTGCTACGAACAGTAATCTGTAAACCTCCCTCCTGCCCCACCACTTCTCTTCTATAACCTCCTCCCCACTCCATTTCTCTCAACCCACCCCGCCCCTCCTCCATAAAATGCCGACGCCGCTCGGCTTCTAAACTCCAATAGGATAGAAAGGCCTCTGCGTCAACTTCTAATAAATCTGTAAAGCCTGTTTATGAATCTGGTTACTTACCCCGTTGTGCTCCATTCAGGGTTTGTTGTCATTTGTAAAAAAAAAGTTTGCTTTAAAAAAATCCGTTATGGATCGTTTATTTTAATGTTCTAAACTCGCTAGTATGATGCTTCTTGTCAATATCTTATAAGCAAGGCCCGGTTTTTGATGACTCAAACCCCCACCTCAAAATGGCTTAAAAAATAGCCAATATACTGATATTAAAAATGCTAAAGACTTACTTCAAGTTCACAACAACAACAACAAAATAATAAATAAAAATGTAATCAAAAACTCGAAACGAATGCATTTGAATATTTCAAGCCCTTTAAAAATTAAGGTGGGGGTGTAGGCAACGCGAGTTAAAGGGCAGTGTTTTTTTTTCTTTTAGTTTTTATAGAGACACTTTTTTTTGTCAAAATAAATAAAATATTTCTCCAGTAGAAATACAGAGTTTAATTTTCTTCACACTGTGATATCAACAGTTATTGAATATCTGTCATGAAAATGACGGTATTAGATGACAAACTTCTTAAATTAAAAGAAAAAGTTGTCATTAAATTCCAGCACACCCTTGACAGATATTCAATAACTGTTGATATCACCACGTGAATAAAATTAAACTCTTATGTTTGTAGTGGTGCAAGATTTTATTTATTTCGGGGAAAAAAATTTTTGATATAAAAACTGAAAAAATACTGACATTTTTTCGAGTTCCCTTGGCTTCACATAAAAACTATAATATCTGCGTGTGGTGGGAAAACATGTAGCAAATAAACTCTTGTGTTTTGGTTAACCTGAACATTTATTTATAAATACATACCTGCTTCCAAAGCAATAGCCATCCCCTTCCACATAATTATATCCATGTTATCAGTAATTTGAATTTTCTCAAACACGCAAGTAATAAATTTATAAAGTTCATTAGAAACCGACACTCGTTTATTGAAAAATCTTTTGTTTGACTATTCATAAATTTATAAATTATCGATATATTTATTTATCGCCGCGTCTTACTACCCTTTAGAGTTATACGTCTATATACTAATTAATGATTACATTATTTAATTTAGAGGAAATGTACCCACATTTGCGTGAAAAGAGACTGGAAAACCGTTTAGGAAAGACGGGGCTAAGTGCACCCGATTGGGCTCGAACTCTTCTCTCCTCGTCTTCGGCAGTTTAGTCTAACATGAGAGTAGCGCATTAGACCATGCAGTCACTGAAGCGGGTAACATCGATATTATTCAACATGGATGCCTTTAAAAAGAATGCATTCAAAGTATTAAGGTATGACCTGAAAATCCAAAGTGCCAACAAAATTACGAATACAATCATTAGCTATACTATGAAAGTATAAAGTTCTACAACCAGGCAGAGTTTATATACACACCCGCCTCGGTTGGCGTAGTTGGCTAACGCGCTAGTCGTGTTAAGCTCGGCTGCTGAGGACGGGGAGATCGAGGTTCGAATCTCGGTCGGGTGAACTGGAGGGGGCTTTTCTTAAATGGTTTTCCACTCTCCTTCCACGCAAATGCGGGTTCACTTCCTTTAATTAAACCTTCCCAATTCTCAATCCATTAGCGTAATCAGTACTTAAAGCGTATAACCCGAACGGGTAGTAAGACGTGGTGCTAAATAATAATAATAATAATAATAATAATAATAATAATTTATATACACGTGGACATTGTATGTGATAGAGGGGCCTACACTCCTCTCTCCATTCGCCCTACCTGAAAGGTAAGTCTCACCTAAACCTATAAAACTTATAACTTATTATATTCTTTGAATTAAATAATGACACTCGGACACGGGAATCGAATCCGGGACCTTTGACTTAGTATGCCAATGCTCTTACCACTAAGCTATCCGAGAGTCGTCTCGTGCGCAGGGTCATATTTTAAGGCTACGTCTTAGATGGACGTGTGTGTGTCCAGGTGTCATTTTTAAATTTAAAGAAAATTATATTTATACGCGATTACAACCGTTATTAACAACTTTAAGAGCGTGCATCACATATCAATTCACTTTGTGATAAGAGTCGGTTAGAAATCGTTAATTTATACGAGCACTATTACACGTGGATGATTTCTAAATAAACATTAATGGAGATAAAGAGGTAATAAATGTTCCTACCACAAAACAGTGCTGAAATATTAAATGATATTTGGATATACAAAAATGCGTTTAAAAGGCCATTTTTGACCGTTTTAGAATGGCTTCACAGATAAACATTGTGCCCTAATCTTCATTCTGACACAATAGGGACATACTGTAGCTATTAACAAGAAACTTTGTCGCTTTGTCCCCCATCGTCACCGCGGAGAATTTCGAGAAATCATTCGAATACGAATGCACTGCACACATTTCTGACCTATCGTAGATCTTTTATTTTCCCCTTTAACTTCCACACCTCGCGTGAGCCGGGAGCTGAGTTGGGCCTTCTATGATGACAGCTCTTAAGGTGGGATGGAAACTGATGCGAGAAAAAGCCAGTGTTTTTCCAGTTTTATGACAAAGCATTTTGGGGGGGGGGGGGCAAACTAAATCAAATATTGCTCCAGTACAAACATAGAATTTAATTTTCTTCACATGTTGACCTCAAAAGTTGTTGAATATCTGTCATGGTGTTCTGGAATTTAATAACTTTTTCTCTCCATTTAAAAAGTTTTTTTTAGATATTGACACCATGCTCATGAGACAGATAGATTTTCAACAATACTGTTGATATCAACACGTGAATAAAATTAAACTCTATGTTTGTACTGGAGCAATATTTGATTTAGTTTGGCCAACAAAATGTTTTGCCATAAAAACTGCAAAGAACACTGGACTTTTCTCGGTTCCCCTTCCATCCCACCTTAAATGCTTGGCTATTTAATTCACCTATCTTATAGCCTGCGCCATAGTGGAACCAAGCAAGGTAAGCTCGCCACCTTTTAAGGTATACAGAGCGTACGTGGTCCAATATTTATTTTCCTCCCACCCGTAGATAAGGGGCAGGCAATTTGCCAGGAGAAGGTCGCTCGGTATCAGCGGGTACTTTGGGGGGCGGGGGGGTGGGGAGCATAAGTAAACTAATGTATTTTGTGTGTAAAGGTTCGCTAACAACAATACATCTAAGGTGCTTAGTTCCGGTTTATTAGGTTAAGTGATCGTGACGTGACGCGTAAATATAGATTAGAAGTTTTGGCATATCTGTTTAGCACCGCGTTTCATTATACCCTTCCGAGGTGACCTGGCGGTCTAGGGGTAAGGTGTCAGACTTCTATTCTGGCGTCCGGGGTTCAATCCTCGGTCCCGGAAAAGATTTATCTGATTACCAAACCCTTCCTTCACCTCTGTCAAGACATCTTGTGAATGTGGGGAATGCCAGGTCTCCACCGTGGTTCGGATTCCACGTTAAACTGTAGGTCCTTCATTTCATCTCACAATCACCCTACCATTGCACATTAGCGTAAATGCGTATAACCCGAACGGGTAGTAAGACGCGGTGCTAATAATAATAATATACCCTTCCGGGTTGTAAGAGTATGTATCGAATTACTCTGGTGTGTTCGGATGAGGAGGGAGGGGAAAGTTGACAAACATTTTGGTAAAACCACCCTCAGAACATCCGACCGAGATTTGAAACCCAACCTCCCCGTCATCGGCAGCTCAATCTATCCCGAGAGTGACGCCTGGGAGTGTAAAGGGCTTGAGAAAGGGGCAGTGTTTTTGCAGTTTTTATAGGATTTTTTGTTGATGCAAAAATAAATAAAATATTGCTCCAGTAAAAATATAAGTTTAATTTTCTTCACGTGGTGATATCAACAGTTGTTGAATATCTGTCATTAGCATAGAAACAGTTATCATTACATTCCAAAACACCCTTGACATATATTCAACAACTGTTGATATCACCGCGGGAAGAAAATTAAATTCTAGGTTCATAATGGAGAAACATTTGATTTATTTTGGCAAAAAAACAACAACCGTAAAAACACTGCCCTTAGCAAGCGTGCTGTACACTCCCACCTTGACTATTCGGTCACCGAAACAACCTTACAATTGCGCTAATGTTTAAGGAATCAGGATAGTAGTATTTTAAGAAATGTACCCTCATTCACGACGAGGAAGAGTGGAAAACTCATTTAGTTATTAAAAAAAACCTCATCATTACAACCGGATGGGGGTCGGCAAACCAGACTAGACGAGCCTAACATCAAGTCCTCGTGCCCACCGATTTGGGTCTCGCTCGTCCTGTGGATAGGTACAAATGAGCAGGTGGTGTTTTTGTGGATTGTTGTTGTGTATCGGAGATGATGAGCACGCCCCCCCCCCGACACGAGTGGTCCAGCTGCCGTGCGCCCTTCCCCTCACTTGGCAACACTGTGGCGACACCTGGTAAACAAGCCGAGATTCTATCTCCCGGCAGGTGTGAACCACGGTGGCTTGTGTGCACGTACTCTCGACAAGACTCGCTCGCTGGATGGCACACTGATCTCAAACAAACCTGCTTCCACCGACAGTGATTTGGGCTTTTGCGAGCCACAGGTAGACACAGATGTGAGGCGGAAAACTTTTACATCTCGGTGACCTGACGATCTAGGGGTAAGGTGTTGGACTTCTGTGCTGGGGGTCCGGGGTTCAATCTTCGGTCCCGGCACAGATTTATCTGATTACCAAACCCTTCCTTCACCTCTGACAAGACATCTTGTGAATGTGAGGAATCCCAGGCCTCCGCCGTGGTTCGGATCCCACGTTAAACTGTAGGTCCTCCATTTCATCTCACAATCACCCTACC
>CABEEJ010005635.1:0-14715 GCA_901482245.1 Timema douglasi | reverse complement strand
TCACAAGGGCTGTGTGCCTCTGACAGAACTGTTTATTATTCAGGATTGCTCACAAGGCCTGTGTCCCTCTGACAGAAGTGTGCCCTCAGCAGGATTGCTCACAAGGGCTGTGTGCCTCTGGCAGAATTGTTTATTCTTCAGGATTGCTCACAAGGCCTGTGTCCCTCTGACATAAGTGTGCCTTCAGCAGGATTACTCCCAAGGCTGTGCCTCCCTGACAGAAGTCTGCCGTCAGCAGGATTTTCACAAGGGCTGTGTACCTCTGTCAGAAGTGTGCCTTCAGCAGGATTGCTCACAAGGGATGTGTACCTCTGACAGAAGTGTGCCTTCAGCAGGATTGCTCATAAGGGTTGTGCCCCCCTGACAGAAGTGTGCCGTCAGCAGGATTGCTTACAAGAGTTTTTTGCCTATGACAGGCTTAGGTTTTAGCCTCAAGGATATTTAATTATACACAAACAATACATATAAACTAATTTAACTCTAGAAAAAAGACACAGCACCCAGTCCTACGTCAGCTAATTAATCATAATGAAAGGTGAATCTTAAATTTCACCAATTATGAATGTTTTATAAAATTACACTGTATATTTTTTCTATCCTATCGAGCTCAGGATGCTTAGTTGATTATGAAGACGCAGCCCCGTTTGAGCTATGATGTCGAAATTATCTAGATTACAAATCTATTATAAAGTATGTCTACGCTATGGTAGACTTCTATCCAAAACATTACTTTAAAAATTATAAAAATCTCCATCGTTCTCCCACGCCAAACTTCTCGCTAAATATCTGTAACGGCCAGCTTGATATAGTTTGCCATCAACTTTTTAGAATGGGGTAAGGGGAGGAATGTAGAAAGAGAATTCCTTGCTGGCCGTGACGGATATTAAAAAAATAAGGATTACCCTCACTACACGTTAAAAATTAAATTACATCCATCCAGTGGATTTAATTTTTTTTTATCAATATCTATATGTAAATGGTCAGATGGTAGAAGCTTCCGGATTGAGTAACCTATAGTATGATTTTGGTAAGAATAAAAGTAGAAGTTAGTTACTAAAGTTACTAAAACAATGTTAATATATTCATACATAGAGGCATGTCATCTGCAGATGTTACTTTTGATATAAATTATCAATACCTATCAAATAACACCAATAATATAGTAAAATATTATCAATGTTGGCCGGAAGGAAATAAGTTTTGATTTTCTCTAGAGTTCTTCTAACCAAAATCAGGGTATAGCTGGTGGTGACTTACTGTACATCCTAACTTAACGACTTTGTCTTCTTGGTGATTCTTAAACTATTTCTCAAAGCGGGCCATATTTTAAATTGACGCACTTAAGTAATCACACTTAAGACACCAAAGTAAAAAAAAAAATGGAACACGATCGAATAGAAGGGCCAGTTCACTTGGCAAGGCTTATCGTCTTTATACGAGAAAGTTTCCCCTATTTCTCTGACGAGTATACACACTTAACACTTACTATACTATTTGCGCCAGGACAGTATTGACTTGTGATTATAATTATCTCCTTTCGTTTCCTATTCTAGATTTTAAAAAATGCCTACACGGACTTTTTTAAATCTTAACTATTTTTAGCAGGAAGATTCCAACTGGCTATTTTCATGAATAAACCAAATAGTATGGGTTGTGGACGACTTAAAAAAATATATTTACAAAAAAAAAACCTACTTAACAGTACATTTTTTTTTTTCATAATGTAGGACCATATTTAGAATTATTCAATCGTTTATGATTTTCGTTTCAATGTTGTATCTTTTATAAGACTCATCGAATAAAACGTAATAACTAATAACATTAACCTGGAAAATCCTATCTTGTCTTGCCGTGACGTCACAGGTAGGCAACTTAATTAAAGGGGCCGCATCGGTAAGCGAGAAATTGCCGCGAAGACGTTCAGCTTTAACGCAATATTTAACTCTACGATGTGTTATTTTAAAATTTGGTTGACGCCAAAATAAAGTCGAAAGATTCCAACAGAGCTTTATTTCCCTTAACAGCCCTATAGTTTGAGTTTTATTAATAGAAAACAATGTATAAAAATATGACATTGCCTCATTTTCAACAACTTTTTGTAAACATATTCGCGGAGCTATGAGACCAGAATTTATGGAAAAAGGGCATTAGATTAATTAACCTTCTTCGAACAAATTCAGTTTTTTTTTCTAGGCTCACAACAGAAAGCTAAGATTATGGAAAACTAGCAGCGAGCTTTTACTCTTTACCTTAAGATAAGAAGTTTCGTAGTTTTTCTTCTCCTCTTTCTCACTGGCATGACAAATGGGGATTGTAGTGGAAGGGTGAAAGGGAGTGTAAGCTTAGACAGAATAGAGAAGTATTGCCAGGGAACGACACGTATCATTGTATTTTAGGCCGTGTTACCTGACCGCGATTGATACTTTCTCGCTGCTCGAGGCGGCCGCCTTAAGCTAGTTTTAAGAGGTGGATAATACATAGCCCCGTGTTTACTTATATATATATATATATATTTATTCCTCGTCTTTTCACGAGGGTGAACCATATACACGTGTGGAGAAAGCTAACGCTCATTCAATTCACTTTGCAGGAATAACCAAGCTGACGATCGAAGCGATAGGTTGAGCATCAAGCAACATATTGAATATTATTATTATTATTAGCACCGCGTCTTACTACCCGTTCGGGTTATACGCACTTACGCTAATGTGTAATGGTAGGGTGATTGTGAGATGAAATGGAGGACCTACAGTTTAACGTGGAATCCAAACCACGGTGGAGGCCTGGCATTCCCCACATTCACAATATGTCTTGTCAGAGGTGAAGGAAGGGTTTGGTAATCAGATAAATCTGTGCCGGGACCGAGGATTGAACCCCGGCCACCAGCACAGAAGTCTGACACCTTACCCCTAGACCACCAGGTCACCGCTTTTATCTTAAAATTAAACATTTACTAAAAAAAACTCTTAAGATTTGTGAAAGGAAATAATATTCTTACAGGGCCACGTCTAGGAGTGGAGCGGATCGGGGCAATCGGACCGGGCTTCACATTCCAGGGGGGCCGCATTTTCCTCCAAAATTATTAAATAAATTACAGTTATTATTCCAAATGGTGTACAGATAATTAATATCAATAAATATTCACTTAGTGATAGGATTCCTTTCCATATTCCTGAAAACCCTAACTTTATGTAATTTAATATTTACTTTGTTCGAGTAATGTGCTGCAATACAGTAGAATACGCCACCATTGTGCTACCTCTGTCACTCTTTATTAAAAGAACACACCTCAGGGTAGCCTTATTAAAACCATAGATACCAGATTTTAAGAATAAGACACTGGTAGAAGAACGACTTTCCCCTTTCCACCAATGAAACAAACTTCAAATAGAATCAAACCTCGGTGTTACGAAGTAGAATAATTACTCTATAATAAGACTTCCTTCATGTTTCTGAATCATCAAAGCTCAATTCCAGGATTCCTTTTCTCTCTTTCTCTGTCTGTCCCTCTACACCCCACCATCCCCTTCTTATTGGGGCCAAGACAATCTTGAATAACTAATTGATTCGCGGCTTCAATATTGCACACTCATTGTTTCTTGAAATGGAGTGTAATAAGTTCATGTTGAAAGAGGTATCCCCGTAAAACATAGACCATGAAATGTATTTTAAGGGGTTCATCAAATAGTGACGATGTCTCGAGGTTCGGGGACTCCCCAGACGAGGAGGTGGATAATTATTTATCGGGATTGGTGGAAAGGGGGAGGGGGGCGATCGTTTCGTTTCTTTTGAAAGACGTTCTTGGCTTCCGATCGGGAGGATACCGCATTATATATGTAAGGAAATAATTGTAGCGTCAATAATTAAGTTTCCAACTTGTTGAATTCGTAAATTGGATCATTTTATCGTGGGAGAGGAATTTATAAGTATCTGTTTTGGTTTTTTTGTTCGACACCCTAGCTCAGTCGGTATAACGTCTGTCTATTAAGCTAAGGGTCCTTGGTTCAAGCCCCGGCATGGCCAAAAAATGTATCATTGGTGAAATTTGTGTTTCTCCTTTCACAGTGATGAATATTAACGTTCGGGGTGCCGGTTTTTGTGTCTATCGTAGATTAAGTTAGTTCAGTTCAGAAGTTAAATACCTCGAAAAAATCAAATCAAACAGTTTTGTTATATTAATAAGTATAGCTATAATATAAACCATGGTTCTAGTTTAAAGTTTGGACGCTCCTGCCTTCCTAACATTTCCAGAAGAAAGAGAATATATTATATATGTAAACCGGGACTGTTACCGTGAGAGCGTGTATCAAGTTTGGTAGAAATCAGTCAATTGGTTACCCGCTTCGGTGGTCTAATGGTTTAAAGGCGTCACCCTCACAATCGACTGGACTACCGATGGTTAGGAGATCTGGGTTCGAATACCGGTTGGGTGTACTTATGTTTTTATGCAAAATGGTTTACCTCTCTCCCTCCACGCAAGTGCGGGTACACTTCCTATAAATTCAAACTTCCTCATACCTAGCCCAACAGTGTAAATATGATAACACGAGTGTGTATTAAGACGTGTTACACACACACACAAAAAAAGAAAATGAGTTCAAAGTTATAATTTTAAAAATCACTAGCTCAGTCTTTTAAAATAAAATAATTGTCTGACATAAGTGACATATTGCTAATTGCATATTTATGGTTCATATTGGTCAACATTGACTATTTTAAGTATCAGGTGAAGTTAATGAGTGTTTGCAGATCAACCACTTCCTGTCAAATCTGTCACAAAATGGTCGACATAAATGTCCTGAGTATTTAATAGCTATAATCATAATAAATGGTTGTCCACAGGAGTTTAGGAAACTTTTGCTAATTCAAAACGTTTAAGATAGGATGGATGAATTGCTAATTAAGGCCTGTAATCTATTTTTTTTTAGTTTATTTATCTAAACATATTTTTTTAAATAAAATACATAAAAATAATACTTAAGTAGATACGTTAAGCTTAGGTTAATTTCACACATAGTAATATCGGGAGTCCTTGATTATTTGTAATGGGTATATTGGCATTTGATAACAATTTTTTTTTAAATTATTATAAAATGTTATCTTCAAATTTCGGAATACCCAGAAAAAAATTCAAGAATTTTTTAGATAAAAATGTATAAAAAATTAAACCAAACGCAACTATCGAAACAAAATTATATTTATTGTAACTAAAATTTTTTTTTTTTTAAAACCGTAAAAATACCGAACTTAACTCGCGTTTCCTTTGATCCCACTTTAATAAGATAATTTAATATTTTATTTTGTTGAAAAAAATAAATAAAGACTTAAAAGACGCCCTTCTCACTGAGGTGTTCTTTTTAACACCGCGTCTTACTACCCATTCGACTTATGTTTATGTACTATCTACACTAATGGGCTGGTGATGAAGGTTTAACTTAGAGGAGTTCCCGTATTTGCGTGGAGAGAGAGAAAGAGAGAGAGGGAAACCATTTAAGGAAAAAATCCTCAATACACCCGAATGGAATCGAACTACTATATCATCATCATCATCATCATCAGCCTAGTCTTTTGCAAGAGTAATACCTTAGACCATGTGGCCACTAAAGTGGGTCACTGGCGTGTAATTTAATAAAGTAAAATTATTATTTAATCACTAAACCACTGTTCAGATAGCAGCCTTTGAAGACATATAGGTAATTTAATATAGGTATAAACTAATGATTAAATAAAGAACACATGGAATTAAAAAAGCTCACACCTTCGGCGACAGCTCACCAAAATATTAAAAATAATATTTCATGTGAAAAAAAATTAAGATATAGAAGGTAAAAAAAAAGGGTGAAAACATTTCCGTGTCCTTCCACAGAATCGTATGAACTAAACATATATATATATGTATATAAGAGAGAAACAGAGAGAAGAAAGAAAGTTAAATAGGACGAAAAAAAACTTTTCCACTCCAACAAAATAACGACTTTTGTAGAGAAGAAGAGAAGAAGTGTTGTAGGAATAATAAAAATAAAAGAACCACTAGGGTTGTGCATGGTCGTGAATTTTAATAAAAAAAACTGGCATGGTTGGTTAGGAGTTTGCTCGTAGGTTAGGTTAGAAAGAGTTTTCTAGCTTTGTGTCTCGCTCGCTCTTATACTCTGGTCTTAACATCTCAGTATGTGAGTGTGTGTTTGTGTGTGCACGTGCGTGCACGTGCGTGCATACTGATGAGATGTGTTGGGGGAAGAGGGGTGGTAAATCCTGAGGTTGGATGATTACCGGGTAAACAAGGTGCAAGAGTTTTACTGCAGTTTGCTTGCATGTATAATCTGTCGTATGGTATCTTTCAACAAACTTCTCAAAGGATGGGTTTGTGTGTTCCTGAATCTCAACTACTATTTTTTTTAAGCGTGTCGTATTTTTGAAGGTGGATCCTCCCCCTTTTTTTTAGGGGGTTGGGGTGTAGAAAGGGCGTAGGAGAAATGAACTCCCCCTTTTAACACAATACGATTTATTTACTATTAAATTATATCGCCTTTACTCGAAGATATTATTATTATTATTATTATTAGCACCGCGTCTTGCTACCCGTTCGGGTTATACGCACTTACGCTAATGTGTAATGGTAGGGTGATTGTGAGATGGAATGGAGGACCTACAGTTTAACGTGGGATCCGAACCACGGTGGAGGCCTGGCATTCCCCACATTCACAAGATGTCTTGTCAGAGGTGAAGGAAGGGTTTGGAAATCATATAAATCTGTGCCGGGACCGAGTATTGAACCCCGGACACCCAACACAATCAACAGTTGTTGAATATCTCTTGAGGCTGTCTTGGAATTTAATGATAACTTTGTCTCTTCATATAAAATATTTCTCATCTAATGCCGCTATGCTCATGACAGATATTCAACAACTGTTGATATCACCATGTGAATAAAATTAAACTGTATGTTTTTTACTGGAGCAATATTTAATTTATTTTGGTCAAAAGAATGTTCTGCTGTGAAAATGGCAAAAAACACTGGCCTTTTCTCGCGTCCCCTACACTCCCACCTGACATCTCAGCCCAGACAGTAGCGCGTCTACCTACAACGTTAAAGGTCATGGGATCGATTCCCTGTAGTATAGAAAACAATCATTATTGGAGAAGTAAGGGTTTCTCTTTTTTACTTTCTCATATCAAGAGAAAGTATTGTAATTATGAAAAAATCTAACTCGAGATTATGTTGAATCTTCACATTTTATTTGTCCTCGAACCCCAAAAAGGTGGATTTTACAATCCTGTTTGTCCCTGGCCATGGATTCGAAATGGTTTGATGGATTTTGTTCAGACTTGATATTTGGATTGTATCGGGCTTAACGTCGGGACTTTTTTTTTTACCATATCTCTCAAATTAAGATAAGTTTACTGAATAGTGTTTTTTTTAATTTTCCAAAAATGGCTCTAATGATTTTGTTTAAAATTTAATTTCAAAATTATTGTTAAATGCTTGGTGCCGTTAACAAACGAGATTTGGTCTGCCATGCATTTTACGTCATTAAAAACATATTTTATTCGAGATATAATTTTTTTTATACTTTTTCGAATGTCAATTATAGAATTCGAGGGATTTGAAGAATCTAAGATTCGAACTTTCATTTCCATAGGTATCTAATTAAAGCAAAATTTAAGTTTTTATAATTTTTAACAGTACCTCCACTCGATTCACTGGCTAAATGGTTTAAGGCGTCACTCTCGTGTAAGACTGGCCTGCTGAAGATGCGGAGATTGAAGTTCGAATCCCGGTTGGATCTACTGAGGGTGGTTTTTATTAAATGGTTTTCTACCCTCTCTCCACGCAAATTTGGGTATACTACCTGTAAATTGTTTCTTTCTTCATATATACAGTAGCCCCATGGCTTCTTTGGTGCTGACTGAAAGCTCACAGCTTTGAAAAGTTACCAGACTAAATCATGAATCCCTACGCCGAACCATATGATCTGTAAAAACATGTGTTTATCAGCTGTCAGAAGTCAGCTGTGAGCTGTCAGTCAGCACCAAAGAAGCCATGGGGCCACTGTAGCTCATTAAAGTAGTTATATTTGCCTATAGCCTGAACAGGTAGTTTGACGAGGTGATAAGAAAACGGAAAAACAGTACTATTGGCATGGGTCGTGTGAGGAGATCGTATGATACGGCCAGTTAAAATAAAACTATGAAATTATATTTCCATTGAAAGCGCAGAATATTGGGAACACAGACAACGCATATTTGATACATAAATCAGGGTTTATCATTGATAAATATTTCCTTTTTCAATAGTTTTAGTTTTTTTTTCGTTAATAAAAAATAATCTGTCGAAATGTAGCTTTTGTATTTATCGCCCGACGCGCGAGAGGATATTGTTTAAATTACTTGCTTTATTGGTGTTGATTTTCTGGATAAAAATGGGGACAAATTGTGTTGAAAATTAATAAATATTAAACACAAAATATCACAAAAAGCGAATTTTAAAAGTATTCCACACTTTTACCCAGGGATATGTCAAATTAATATCTGTATTTAAGTTAGCTGTCTAGTTATTTTAATATAGTTGGAAGTATATTTATAAATGTATAAATACAATGTGGTATAGCACAGTCCAATTTTAATTAAAACGGACTTTTAGATTATACAAACACATTTTCTTGCGATCCACATCACCGATCACATTTTACTATAATGTTAATGTTAATGTGATTTTATATGTCTAGTAACACACCTTATCTCAGCCGTTAGCGAGTCTGTTTACTGAGCAAGGGTCCCGAACTCGATTCCTGGTATGGCCTATAAATGTATCATTGATGAAATGTGGTTTCCCCTATCACAGTGATGAATCAATGGCCGGGGGGCTGGATGTTGTATATTTTCTAGATCTAAGTTAGTTTTATAACTCGTGATCTGGTACAATCCGTCGGTTCAGAAAGTGCACGTTAAATACATTAAAAAAAATTATCTATCAGGGATATTTGAACATGACTTTACGTATGAATATGTGATTTTCTGTCTGTATAATAGGATCCTTTATATTCAAATTGAACTATAACTATACTTCAGTCAAGTTTGGTCTTCCTAATTGTATGCCGGCTGTTACCAGTCACGTAGAGATTGGAAGCGCTTGGATATCTATAATTCATTCACGACCTTAGTTTACTTGGATGACAGCTCACAAAGTTACTAGAAATAGTCCTGAATGTATCCCTACGCCAACAGCTGACATCTGTCACTTTGGATAACTGTAATGAAAACATATGGTAATGTATGAATATGATAGTTAACCCCAGTAATTCAGGCCAATATTATTTATATTTATTTGAGGTCGGGCACAATGATTATTTATCGTTTTATTCCACTTAAAAAAATTGTATCAATTTCTCTAAAGGTCTAACAAATATTGATTTAAAATGGCGACTGACTAATTTAAACCATGTGATTGAACGTGACGGAAACAAGTTATTTACAGTGATACACCCACGCAGTGGATACAAATATTTTATTCCCTTGAATATTTCGAAATACGATAAAATAATCATAAAATAATTTATTACATATAAAAAAAGACAAATATTTTCTCTTTTCCAAGTAAATACGATGCTTGTATTAAAAGGTATTAATGTATGCACTATATTACACATTATAGATAACATTCTAAAACGAATAATAAGTACTTTTGATTTTGTTTAAAATATTGTTTCGCATTGGGTAAAAATAAATTATTAAAAGTAATTAAATAGGAAGAGAAAACTTAAGTTTACGTTATCTTAAATGTAAAAGGTGACCTGGTGGTCTAGGGGTAAGGTGTCAGACTTCTGTGCTGGCGGCCGGGGTTCAATCCTCGGTCCCGGCAAAGATTTATTATTACCAAACCCTTCCTTCACCTCTGACAAGACATCTTGTGAATTTGAGGAATGCCAGGTCTCCACCGTGGTTCGGATTCCACGTTGAACTGTAGGTCCTTCATTTCATCTCACAATCACCCTACCACTACACATTAGCGTAAGTGCGTATGAGCCGAACGGGTAGTAAGACGCGGTGCTAATAATAATAATAATAATAATAATAATAATAACAACAACATACTCTATGCAACCCCACATAGCTACTGAGTTATGTAGTATTGCATAAGCCTATGCGGTTTTTATGTCTGCAGAGCACTACGTTGTGGAGAAACAATCTCATTATTTTATTCTTATTGTAATACAGTAGTGCTCATTTAATTTAAATTAGTCTGAAAATAACACCTGGATATGGTAATCGAACCTAAGACTTTTGGTGTAGCGTAGTTACAATG
Source organism: Timema douglasi (assembly GCA_901482245.1). Taxonomy (NCBI): domain Eukaryota; kingdom Metazoa; phylum Arthropoda; class Insecta; order Phasmatodea; family Timematidae; genus Timema; species Timema douglasi. The sequence continues at coordinate 4,412 of CABEEJ010005635.1, read as the reverse complement.
ATTTGCAGCTTGTGTGCTGATATTCATTGTAATAAAAATTTCGATATAATTTTGACAATTTTGAAATGAACCAAAGCCCGGGTGAAACGAAACACCTTTTTTTTTGTGTTTTTTTAAAGTTGTTTATTGTTTTGCTATACAGGTGATATATACTGGACCCAATATTCACACAATTTCATTCTTTCACAGTCTACCCAGAAATTACTGGAACCAGCAAGTCCATAAATCCCTCACCTTAGATTGGCCATCTTAACTTAAGGTGTAGTGGTAACTTAACCATCTTATCATAGGTGTAATGGTGACTTACTTAACTTAACTTTAGATGTAATGGCAACTAAACCATCTCAACTTTAGTTATAAAGGCACGGTCTTTCGTTCCTGCCTTTTGGGCTCTATTTTGACGTATCTTACGTATATAAAAAACTAGTATTAAGCTCCTTATATAAAAACTAGTGCTAAGCTTATTATATAAAAACTAGTACTAAGCTCCTTATATAAAAAACTAGTACTAAGCTCCTTATATTAAAAACTAGAACTAAGCTCCCTATATAAAATAACTAGTACTAAGCTCATTATATAAAAACTAGTACTAAGCTCCTTATATTAAAAACTAGAACTAAGCTCCCTATATAAAATAACTAGTACTAAGCTCCTTATATAAAATAACTAGTACTAAGCTCCTTATATAAAATAACTAGTACTAAGCTCCTTATATAAAATAACTAATACTAAGGTCCTTATATAAAAACTAGTACTAAGCTCCTTATATAAAATAACTAGTACTAAGCTCATTATATAAAACAATAAGACTAGCCCTAAAATTTTGAAATAAAAAATTTGAAACCCTTTATTTGCAACAATATTGTTAATGTTGGAACATGTTCATGGAATAATATTCCAAAATTATTTTTTATTGAGTTATTGTTGGCAATTGTACTTTCGTAAGAAGAGATCTCTCTGGTGTCTCGTTTCTTATCATGTGTGAGAAAATAGCTGTTAATATACGTATGTGATGCCAAAACAATGAATCTATTTGGTGCACAAATTTTATATTTTTTTGGTACCTACAGTAATTGATTGATGTCAAAGAAAAGGTAGACCCCACCGTATCACCAACCTCACATGCCAGATTTCTCCAAATTATACCAACTTCCCGAATATTGCAATCAAATAACTTGTATTTCTTACAATGTTCCTAAAAATAAGAATAGGGTCGCATCAGAAGATCCGCAGGGTGAACAAAATCTGTGCTTGGGCCGCGAGTTTGAAGTGTCTGGTTCAGGGCGTTAATATCACAATGTCCTTCCTCTAAATTCAACCTTCCTCATCCCTAACTTATTATCATAATTAGTACAAATGGTGTAATCGGTGCTAAAATAAAAAAATATGATTTTTTTGTTAGTGTTTTTATATTATTATTATTATTATTATTATTATTATTATTATTAGCACCGCGTCTTACTACCCGTTCGGGTTATACGCACTTACGCTAATGTGTAATGGTAGGGTGATTGTGAGATGAAATGGAGGACCTACAGTTTAACGTGGAATCCGAACCACGGTGGAGGCCTGGCATTCCCCACATTCACAAGATGTCTTGTCCGAGGTGAAGGAAGGGTTTGGTAATCAGATAAATCTGTGCCGGGACCGAGGATTGAACCCCGGCCGCCAGCATAGAAGTCTGACACCTTACCCCTAGACCGCCAGGTCACCGACTGTCGTTATTGAATGTTCATATTATTAGTGTAAACAGTTTTACGAGAGCTCAAGCTACTATATTTTCTGTTGCGAGGCTTCTTTCGGTCTAAAAAGCTTGGAAACCCTTGCTGTAGACAGGTGTTGTCTTGGTATTGATGTACGAGGCCGTTTTGAAAGAGTTGTGTTGAGTGTTAATGAAGTGTTAGTGTTTGTTCGGTGAAATGCACTCTCATTCGACCAAGAAGTTACGTAAAAGATTGAGTGGAGGCTTATCAGTGATTTAAGGCTCTGGATTATAATTACAATAGCCCATCACTAATACTACACTAGCATTAAAACAACGTTCATCTTTGTACTCGTATACCTACCCTGCACTAACACTAGGTATATACTAACACTTAAAACATATTCAGAATTATTCTTTCATACAATCTTTCACTAACACTACACTAGCACTCAAACAACACTCACTTGTTCTCACACAGCCCCAATATCTAACACTACACCAACACTCAAACAACACTCACTTGTTCTCGCACAGCCCCTACACTAACATTACACCAACACTCACACAGCACTCCCTTGTTCTCACACAGCCCCTATACTAGCACTACACCAACACTCAAACAACAATCACTTGTTCTCACACAGCCCCTATAGTAACATTACACCAACACTCACACAGCACTCACTTGTTCTCACACAGCCCCTACACTAACATTACACCAACACTCACACAGCACTCACTTGTTCTCACACAGCCCCTATACTAACACTACACCAACATTCAAACAACACTCACTTGTTCTCACACAGCCCCTATACTAACATTACACCAATACTCACACCGCACTCACTTGTTCTCGCACAGCCCCTATACTAACACTACACCAACACTCACACAGCACTCACTTGTTCTCGCACAGCCCCTATAATAACACTACACCAACACTCAAACAACACTCACTTGTTCTCGCACAGCCCCTACACTAACATTACACCAACACTCAAACGACACTCACTTGCTTCTCACACAGCCCCTATACTAACACTACACCAACACTCAAACAACACTCACTTGTTCTCACACAGCCCCTATACTAACACTACTCCAACACTCAAACAACACTCACTTGTTATCACACAGCTCCTATACTAACACTACACCAACACTCACTTGTTCTCACACAGCCCCTATACTAGCACTACACCAACACTCAAACAACACTCACTTGTTCTCACACAGCCCCTACACTAACACTACACTAGCACTCAAATAACACTCACTTGTTCACGCACAGCCCCTACTACTAACATTACACCAACACTCACACAGCACTCACTTGTTCTCGCACAGCCCCTATACTAACACTACACCAACACTCAAACAACACTCACTTGTTCTCGCACAGCCCCTACACTAAAATTACACCAACACTCACACAGCACTCACTTGTTCTCGCACACCCCCTATACTAACACTACACCAACACTCAAACAACACTCACTTGTTCTCACACAGCCCCAATACTAACACTACATCAACACTCAAACAACACTCACTTGTTCTCACACAGCCCTTACACTAGCATTACACTAGCACTCAAACAACAATCACTTGTACTCACACAGCCCCTATACTAACACTACACTAGCACTCAAACAACAATCACTTGTCCTCACACAGCCCCTATACTAACACTACATCAACACTCAAACAACACTCACTTGTTTCACACACAGCCCCTACACTAACACTACACTAGCACTCAAACAACACTCACTTGTTCTCACACAGCCCCTACACTAACACTACACTAGCACTCAAACTTAGCACTCAAACCACACTCACTTGTTCTCACACAGCCCCTACACTAACACTACACCAACACTAAAACCACACTCACTTGTTCTCGCACACAGCCATACAGTCATGAAGCTCAGCCTCCTCCTCCGTCACACTGATAACATGCTAGTGTATGTTAGCTCAGGCGGTTTTGTTGACGCTCGCTAACCTGAAGAGCGATGTGTGCAGTGAAGAGGGACGCTACGCCACCGTGTAAACACGTGTGTGTGTGTGTGTGTATGTGTCCACAGTCCACAAGGTACAGGCCAGTGGTGTTAGAACTGGCAGGCCTTGAAAGTCTCGCCAACAACACACTCTTGTCTTGGAACAAAGGTGACAAGGAGAATTTCCTCGTCTAATGTCATCGTCCTGGGTCCGTACACACACTCGGAACAGAACACACTACAGTATAATTTTCATAGGAAGGGTCTTAGAGGACGTTGCTTACTTGTGACACAGCGCCAAGTCGAACAAACCTAAGCTTTATCTTAATTCAACATCGAGGTTGCAATCTTTTCTGTCGATAGGAACTTCAAAAAAATATTATGCTGTCATCCTTTTGTTAATCTAATCTTATAATCCAAAACGATGGATCTATTAAATAATCATTAATTAACGTTTAGAAATAAAAATAGTAAAGTTAATCTTCCTGCTACCCCAACAAAATAAATACAATCATAAAATTATAAAAATTACTATTAAAAATTTATATTAAACTCAATAGGATCTCAAAAAGATAAGTCTGGCCTATTTGATTACTTGTCCAGTTCTTCTGTATTATCCGAAAGATAGGTCTGGTCTAGTTGATTACTTGTCCAGTTCTTCTGTGTAGTTCGAAAGCTATGTCTGGTCTAGTTGATTACTTGTC